>SZWC01002253.1:34610-52552 GCA_023375785.1 Penium margaritaceum
CTCTCTCTCTCTCTCTCTCTCTCTCTCTCTCTCTCTTTCTCTCTCTCTTTCTCTCTCTCTCTCTCTTTCAGATATTCTCAAGACCTGGATCTGCCTTGCTAAGAGTGAGAAAACTCTGATTGTCAAGAATACATGTAGCGACAATGATGCAGATTTTTTGAACTCGAGTCCCTCATCTTTCTACGCAACAAAAGCTATCCAACACTAACGGGCAATGCGATACATGCCTCAGAAAAATGATCATGCAGATTGTATGACCTAGACGTTTTGGAATGCACGCGCACAATGCTCCACGCGGCAGGTCTTACTTCTGTTTTCTAGGTAGAAGCACTATCCACAGCTGCGTTCATCATCAAATTCCCTCCTACATCCAAACTACCTTAAGGCACTGCCATTCCTTACAAAGTATGGCACAGACATCACCCGTATGTCGGGCATCTCAAGATCTTTGGATGTACGGGTCATGCCTGGATTAGTCTAGGTAAGCAAACCAAACTTGAGCCACACTCCAAATGCTGCATTCTATTATGATACAAAGATCACTACGACATCTACCGTCTCTTGGATCCAGCCACCAGATCTGTTGTCCGCAACTGCTCTCTGATCTTTGGTGAGAGTTCTGTCAATAGAACCACTAATGCTGCTCCTTCCAGAGTCACCATTGTCCTTAAAATTGATCTTGTTGTGGAATTCACTACCAACTATAAGGATCCTACTCTTGCTGAGAATAATGACGTCCTGCCACAAATTGCACCAACCGGCTCACCAACACCACCGGCTTCCTCCCATCCTGTTTGCTGATAGCTGTCTCTACCTTGCTTTCTTCTTGCTCGCTCACTCTTTTCCATCTATTCTCTGCTCTAGCACCTCTTTGCTCCGTCACTATCTTTCTGCCACTCATGTCTACTTATCACATTAAGACTATCCACATTCTCTTGCTACAACTCTGTCTACTCTACAAATCTACCTCAGCCTCCCACAATGCCTGCATGAGTGTTCTTGTCTAACTCATTGCATCTCTTTGCGGCTCTTTGTTTCCGTCATCACTCTCCTGCGCTTCAACTCAATACATTGCTTCTGCCTGCGTCTGCCATTACCCGCTGCACTCTTCCATTTTTCTAACACCTATACCATAATGCACCACAATACGTCACACTAAATTACCCTGCATTACCCTGCACCATTATGTACCATCCTCCACAACCTTGCACCACCTATGGACTGCCCTAATGCACCACCCTACATCATCCTACACCATCATGCACCACCTGCACCACCTACACCACCTGCACCACCTCGTACCACCGTGCACCATCTTGGACCATTTTACATCATCATGCAACATCGTATACCATCCAGCACAATCGTGCACCATCCCATACCACCCTGGATAGCCCTGTACCACCCTGGAAAATCCTACACTATCCTACACCATCTTCCACCACCCTGCACTATCCTATTCAATCCTACACCATCTTACACCATCGTGTACCACCCTGCACCATCCTACACCTCTATGCACCACCCTGCAGCATTCTGCAACTATACCACCCTGCAGCCAAACCATCCTACGCCATCCTACACCACCTTAAACCAATTTGCACCATGCACCATCGTGCACCATCCTGCACCATCTGGCACCTGCACCATCCTACACCATCTTGTACCATCGTGTACTTGCACCACCCTACACCTGCATCACCCTGCACCATTGTCCACCAACCTGCACCATCCTTCACTTGCACTACCTTGCATCTGCACCACCCTATACCATCCTATGCCATCCCGTACCTCCACCATCCTACATGTGCACCATCGTTGACCACCTTGCACCACACTACACTACCCTGTACCTTGCATCATCGTGCACCACCCTATACCACCCTGTAATAACCTGCTCCATCTTGTACCACCCTTCATCACCCTGAACTACCCTTCACAATCCCACACCACCATGCACCATCCTGCACAATCTTGCATCATCTTACACAATCCTACACCATCTTGCACCATTGTGCGCTACAGTGCAACATCCTATACTTGCACCACCTTACACCTGCACCATCCAACATCATCCTACACCATTGTATACCACCCAACATCATCGTGTACCATACTGCACCACCCTGCACCACCCTGTACCATCCTACACCATCCTACAGCACCCTGCACCATCCTACATCATCCTGTACCTCCCTGTAACTATACCATACTGCACCATCCTGCGCAATCCTGGACCGCCTTACACTACCTTGTACAACCTTGTATTCATCTGTTGGAAAATGCGTTTCTCCTCTGAATCTCCTTAGAACAGTAACCTGTTGGTACTGGTAGAAAGATCATGCCTGAATCTCTCTACCCTCCTAGTTTCATCTCAATCCAACGGCTGGATTCCAACGAGAAAAATGGCATAGTTTATGCTAAAACTGGTCAAAAGGGGCATACATTAGGTTGGAGGCTTGGCACGACAAGAAGGCAAGAGGTCCAAGAGAGAAGCTGCCACTTGTTCTCCCGATCCTCCTGTCTACTGTGTGTGGCGAGGCATGGTATGGCTGTCGGTAGGCCTCTTTAGGCATCCTTCAAATCTATCCATCTGCTGTCCTATTTACTCTACTTGTCGTATCATGACAGTGTAATGGACATCAGCTGAATATATTCTGATGTGAATTGCAGAAGCAAATGGAATCGCTCATCTCGTGGCAACCAAGAGTGCGAGCCTGAGCTCCTCTTGGTCTCAGGCAATGACGTGGCAAATCATAGAGCAACAGGGTTTGTGGCCAAAGACTAAGAGACCACAATGTCAAGTTTTATAATGGCAATCCAACAGCAAACTCCACGGAGGGTGTCGGCCTGATCTCAGCCGTCGATTAACCAAGAGTGTGAGCACCGGCTCCTCTTGCGTTAACGAGCACCAAGGGCGTTGGGCGTCCGCCAACCTTGGAGTGCTTGAGGCCGGCAATCTGTACGGCTTTGACTACCAAAGATCAGACATTGGAGTACTAGGCAGTCAGAGGCTTGATGAGCATCTTGTCACTTTGTATTTCCTATTGATCAAACTTGTACAAATAGGAAGCATTTTCATAGCATACTGTTGAAATTGGCAAGAGATGAAGCGTGTGTTGGTGTAATGAGCAGAAGCTCTTGACAAATGTACTATGTGTGGATTCTAATCAAGTGACAGTCCACATTCAAGTGTGTTCATATCTTGAGACATGAGTACTTGACTGTGGAAGGAAGAGTCAGGATTTCTACTCGCTAGACTTCACATCATGGCAAGTGTCAACTTTGGTGGTGGTTATCGATTTCGCATCTCTATGTTTGATCGTGACAATTAGCACACATTCGCATTCAACTTGCAAATGGTATTTCTCAACAAATGATTGTGGGGACTCGTCTCTGACCTTCAAAGTGAGACACTTGCAGCCAATCCATCACCGGAAGACAAGCTACTATGGCAATACCGTTATGACCAGGAATCGCTGGCCGCTGGCCATGCAACTGACGAAATGTATGAAGTGAATTATTTGAGACAACAATGACAAACTCTGTCCACGGAAGACCTGGAAAGCACTCAAACAACGGTATGAAAAGGAAAGCGACATTGGGTCAGGTACATTACTCACTGAATTTTAGACTCAACAGATGGAAGAGTGGTTACAACTTGAAGACGATGGCACTCACCTCAAACACCTCACAAGTAGAATCACCGCTCTTGGGGAATTAGTGTCTGAGAGCATCATGGTCCTCACATTCTTTCATGGCCTTCCAGCTCACTTTAAGGACGCTATGTATCACCTTCTGACCTTTTAAAAGCAAGGCAAGGGCTTTGATGATAAAATGACACAACCAGAAGCCACTATCTAAGGTGTCATTGCAGCTGTAGCAGGCGGCTGAACACAACTTAGCAGGAAGGGACTTCAGCGGAAGTTCAAGCAGTACAAGATGTACAACCCTATTCACTGACCCTGGAGTAAGTCGTGGAAGAACCCATGCTTGTTGAAGATCAATACGTCAAGGACCATGGAGGAGAAAATGCTCTAGCAGCCAAGTACCAAGCTCACCGCACCAGGAAATTTCTACGGTGTTTGAGCCCAGTTTGGACGCTGCAACATGGCTAATCATCCAAGGCATTTTCTGAATCAAGCATAAAGACTGCCTCTTTCATATGTGTATCAATATGGCTGCATCTGTGGGATCTTTCAACAGAAGGGAAATATTTAGCAGGATTTTTCGAAACGTCATACGGACACTGGGCGCTTCACAGGTCCTCGCCAACATTACCACCACCATCAAGCCTATGTGATTGAAAGTCAACCTGTACGACCAGGTGTGATCTCTCCAACACTTGGAACACAAGCTCTCTCAATGCTCAACGATGTCATCTGTGGCATGTTTGGACAACAACATTTGGCTACAAAGCTAAATCTGCTCACACAGGGACCAGTCCATGACAGGCACAATGATGACGAGTCTGTCAATCTCATCCAAGCTACCGACAAAAGCACAACAATTGGCCCAACATTAGGAACTGAAGAAGCCTGTTGTAAAGAAACTGCAATGTGTACAATTGACAGTGCCTTCCTACTTGCAGAAGACGTTATGACCTGGATTCTGGATTCAGGCAATACCAAGCATATGTCATGCAAGAAGGACTGGTTCACCACCTTCACACAATTCACTACTCCATGTGCTGTCCAAACTGGAGATACTTGGGTTATGTGAGCTTATGGACAAAGAGTTGTCAAATTCAGTATCACTCCGCAATGCAAACAGTTGATTTGCATCTTCAATGATGTTTTGTATATCCCAGATCTTGCCGCAAACCTCTTGTCCATAAACCAACTGGCTGACGAAGGCTTCAAGGTCATATTTGACACTGAAAAAAACTACAAGATTTACAACACGAAGATTCAGGTATCAGCAGTTGCCAACCAGGTTGGAAATCTTACAGTTCTAAATACGATTGACTCCAACAAAGCCTTATCAGATGCACACTGGACGACACATGTCGCCTTCATGAAATCTCATACTGCCACTCCAGCAGCAACAACATCCACCGTCAATTCAATAGAGCTCTGGCACAAGCGACTAGCACATGTCAGTCACTCCACTCTCAAGAATATGACAACCAAGGAGATTGTACACGACCTGCCCTTCTTGTCTGACCAAAGCAAGTCAATCGGATCTCTGCTGTAGTTGCATCTATGGCAAACAAAGTAAGACACCTTTCACATCCCAAATGAACATCAGTTTCACAGCTCCATTAGAACTTTTACACTTGGACTTATGCTTCATCAAAGAGCATTCTATGTCCAGCAAGCATTACTTCATAGTCATCTTGAATGACTACACCCACATGGTATGGGTGAAAACTATACATTTTTAATGCAAAGTTGCAAATGTGCTTAAGACTTGGATTATTCAAGCTGAGAAGTAGAAGGTGCTAACAGTCAAGAATGTTTTCACAGACAATAGTACTGAGTTCAGCAACACCGTATCGATGCAGTACTAAGACCTCAAAGTCATTCACTACGAGCGCAGCATTCCATATACTCCACAACATAATTGCATTTTGGAACGTATGAACCAGACACCGCTGGACCATGCACGTACAACGATTCAAACTGCGAAATTGTTCTCTGTATTTTAGGCTGAAGCTCTTGTACGGCCGCATATATCACCAACCGGCTGCCCATAGTCAAGTTATCCTTTGGTGCAGGTACACCTTATGAAGCATGGTACCATGACAAGCCCTACCTCGGCTACTCAAAGTTTGTGGATGTTCATTCTATGCCTAGGTATGTCCCGGCGACTGTTCCCACGTTGAATCATGTTCTCAACCCTGCATCCTCCGTGGTTTTGAAGAGCACAACGGCAACGTTTGTCCCTAGGATCCATCAACCAAGAGGATCCTTTGCAGCCCTTCCATTCTCTGTAACAAAAGCTTCACTGATCGCACCTTGGACGTTGTCCAACCGGATATTACACCAGCCATCTACTGTGATTCTATACCTGAACCTCTCTAGAAACTTTGTATCAATCCTACTAAGGATGGGCATGAGAATGTGCTTCCCCCAGCTGTTCCTTGTGAACACGCCTTGTCTCAGATAAATACACTGCTCCATGTCTGATGTAGCTGATACAACAACGTCATCGGTAGAATCCAAGGAAGAAGGAGATGCAACACCACCACCAACAGCGAATTGTGCCAACAACATCGTGCTAGCCGCCTGCCAATACCCCTGTACCAGGCTGTTGGTATCCCCTCAGGGTGCGCTACAATCCTGGTTAACATGATCACTCTTGGATGTTGCATAAATCAGAAAAGAGGAGCATCACCGTTGTACCAGACTCACATAAGCCAACATCGTACAAGGAGGCTATGGCTGCACTAGATGCAGAAAATTGGGCACAAGCAGTGCAGTAGGAGATACAGTCACAAATGGGCAATGATATGTGGGAGGTGAGAGAGCGTCCACCTGGACGCAAGGTGATCAAGTGCAACTAGGGAGGCAGGAAGAAGCGGGGAGCAGATGGAAACCTGGAAAAGTACAAGGTGAGGCTTGTCGCCAAGGGCTACTTGCAGCAGGAGGACATCTACTATATTGAAATCTTTGCTCTTATTGCAAAGATTGCCTCTTTATGCAAGTTTCTTTCTTGTGCAACAGCTGAGGACTTCCAGATCCACCACATGGATGTCAAGAAAAAACTCTTGAATGGTGACTTGGAGGAGGAGATCCATGGAGCAGCCGGAGGAATTCGTCATGGATGGCCTAGAGCACCTAGCTACAAAAGTCGCTTACAGCCTCAAACAAGCGTTGCTTTCTTAGAACCAGAAATTGGATCTAACGCTGCAGTGCATGGGGTTGATTGTAGTAAGTGTGACTAAAACGTCTATTGTTTCCATAATCATTGTCTATGTGGATGACATACTTCTCCTTTCCACTAGCATGTATGTACAGTAGGAGTTCAAGGAGGCAATGCACAAACGCTTCAAGATGTTTTATCTCAGAGAAGCATCCTACTTGGCATCCATATGACGCATGACCACAAATCACGCACCCTCTTGCTGCAGCAGAGTTGCTAGATCAAGGATGTCCTGCAGCGGTTTGGAATGGTGAGAGCAAAACCCATTGGCGCACTGCTTGAAACGTTCCAGTACCTCGTGAGCTTCAATTGAGAAGCAGATGCAGCTGAGCGGCAGTAGTATTAGAGCACCGTTGGCATTCTCATGTACCTGATGGTTGCAACTGTTGGATCTGGAGAAGAGAGGGAGCCTTGGGGGAGCGAGCACGTGAGACTGAAATGACATCAGTTGTGCTAACAAATTCTTCTTGAATCACTCAAAACAATGGAGTACATATAGAGCTAGAGCTTGGGCAAGTCAGCCCTCTCACAAGCCACACCACGTAGCCATGGAGGCTAGGCTCACACACGAGAGTCCACAATCTCACACAAGAGAGGACATCTTCCCAGCAATCAGCCTGACCAGGCACACACGACCTAGAGAGCTAGAGAATGCTCTCATGGCACACTCCTGGTGGTCACATCAACCAAAATCCCATGGAGAATTGCCATGTGTCCATGGCTAGCACACAAGGATCTCACCTCACCTAAAAAGTAAGGAGAGGTACCTTTATCCTAGTCAGCACACTCTGACAAGGCAATCCTAAGACCAAGGACCTTTTTGGATTTTTCTCCCATCAGGTCTTGATCCTGGACCTCTTGCCCTTTTCTTTCCTCAAGCTAAGGAATTGAGCCATGGTCATTGAGACACCGGCTGTCCATGATCCTAGAAACTTGGAAAATGCATTCCCAAGTAAAGTTTGTTTTGTACCACAACCATATCCAAAACACTGGGGTATTGCAGTTTTTGTGAACAACATTTGTCACAGTCCTTCTGAAGTAATCATTTTGGGTGTACTTAATCAATTTGTTTTAAAAACATTCCTTAAAAGAAATCACATCAAGAAATACATACATAGGAAATCAAAGATCACTAGGATACTCAGCTTTTGTGCTTGAGGTGGCTACAACTACCTGTCGCTTGCTACACCAGATGATGGTACCTCCATTCATGAGAAACATATTTCAAGAGATGGACTTGTGGTGCTCAAGATTCGAAGCCCAATGTGCGCATGTATAGCCGATGATGCTGTTTCCGATGCCATTGAAGGTGAGGCCTGTGTTGATGGTTCCAGCAAGGTAGCGGAAGATCCGTTTCACTGCTTTCTAGTGCTCAAGGCCCGGGTAAGCCATGTGCTGGGTCACAGTGGTCATAGCCTGTGCGATGCCCGGCCTGGTTGCCACCATCCGGTACATGAGACTGCTAATGGCGCTCTGGTACTTTTATTGCTCAGTTGCATCTGCTTCTCCACAAAAGCTCACAAGGTACTGCCGTGTTTCCAACGGTGTGCTGATGGATTTTGCTTCTCCATGTAAAACCGCTATAGGACGTCTTTGATGTAGCCACTCTTTTGCAGTGAAAGGGTGCGTGATTTGTGGTCATATATGATTGGGATACCGAGAAAGTAGGATGCTTCTCTACGATCAGATACCTGGAAGCATTCTTGCATGACCTCCTTGAACATCTGCAGTGCAGACATGCTGTTGGAAAGAAGAGAATGTCATCCACATAGACGATGATGATGATGTTAGAAGAATATAGTGAGTGGCTGAAGCGAGGGCAGAAGCAGGTACAAAAGAAGCAGGTCAACAGCCATGAATATAATGACAAAAGCAAGGAGAAATGCAGAGAGTACATCACACTGATGATAGTAACAAGGAGGCATGAGGTGATAGGTAGCGACGAGGGAACTTTGGAATGGAACAAAAGTGATGGGCTGATGAGAGCTGAGCAAAGGAGCGAGAGTGATGGCGCAAAGAGGATGAGTTGAGAGTGGATGGCGAGCGAAGGTTGGGCAAAGAGTGAGCAGGGCAAAGACACGATGGTGAAGTTGCAAAACCAAAGGCAAACGGGGTAGATAGAACTGTTTTGGGTTAAACTCAAGGGAATTAACATCCTTGGAAATACACACGTAGAAGATGACAAAAGGGAAATGCCAACGACTTCTTGTGCGCTAGCCGGACGTGAGTGCGATTGTGTCGCTTATTAGGGGATGACTCGGTTGGCTACCCATTTGGACCGAAAATGGCTAATGTTGATCCCTGAGGTGGATCTAGTGAGAGCCAAACCCTTATTGAGAGGTTGCAATATCCAAGGGCTTAAAGTGGTCTTGTTTGGCAAGGGATGCGAACGGTTGATGAGGACTGGGTCCAGGGGTGGACCACATGCGCTACAAAGAAAAGTTGGCTTGGGCGCATGTCAGGCGCTGCAAGATTCATAGTACGACCGGGCGGAACCTTGTGCCGAGTAGATGTTAATGATGAAAATACAAGGTTGATGAGTGAAGATAAGGTGGGCACAGGGGTGAAACCTCGTGCGCTGAAAGATAGAGGGATAGAATGGGGCAAGGGGAAGGTAAAACGCTAACGTGCCACAATAAATCACCCGCCAGTGGGGATGTAGACAGGTGCAAGAGAGATAGTTGACACATCGAATTTTGCGTGTTGGTGGTAGATGCGGATGACAGCTGATGGAGGCAGATGACGACAGATGTCTGGACACAGGGGCGGACCACGTGCGCTGCGCAAGTTTTTGATGTGGGCGCAGATCGTCGCAAGAATGGCTATGTGACTGGGCGGATCCTTGTGTGGAGTGGATGATTGAAGTGGATGGCAGGCGGCGGATTGATGCTTATGGAGTGGGTACAGGGACAAAATCATTGCACTACAGATGATAGAAGAGTAGGATGCGGCAAGGGGAAAGCAGAGGCCAACGTGCCACAAGAATTTTGCTACGAGCGGGAATGTAGACCGGTGCGAGAAGTGCAACTCACGCGTGTAGGTCTACACTTGCAACATATGCTTATGACTGCTGATGCCTAAGGAGGCAGGAAGATGACTGGGCGCAGGGGCAAACGACGTGCGCTACGGAGAAAAAGTCGCCATGGGCGCAGGCCGTCTCCAGATTGGCGGCTCGACTGGACGAATCCTTGTACCGAGTGTAAGATTAAAGCTGATGAAGGCGGGCCGCAAATCAATGTTTGATGAGGTGGACGCAGGGACGGAACCACGTGCACTACGGATGATGATGAGGATGACGATGTTGATGAAGGCCAATGAAAGGCAGAGGCTGCTGAGGAGAAGAGAAGGATGATACTCGTGGAAGGTGAAGAAGTAGATGAACAAGGAGGAGCAAAAGTAGATGCGATAGGTGCTGGTGGAACATGAAGCTTCTCTTCAACTCAAGAGAATGACGGCTTGTGCCACCAGTTGGCCCGCGATCGGTGAGCAAGGAGACTGGCGGTGTTCGATGTCCTGACTCCAAGAGGAGTGCTTGCAGCAGCAAGGGCGGTCCTTAAGCAGCAGAGATGTCCATGGTAGTCAGGAGAGTGACGGCTTGTTCCCTAGTTGGCCGCAGACCGATGGGCAGGATGACTTGTGGTATCCACTATCCTGACGAAGAACGGGGTTGTGCTGCTGCTGAGGACAAGGAGAAGCGGTGCGAGGGAGCGACTCAAGGAGATGCTGTAGAGTGGTAGAGAGGATTAACTCTGATGACGAGGATGCTACTGATGATGTTTTTGATGAGTATTGTGGTGAATGGAGTGTCTAGAGAACAATTAAATGGAGCAGGCACTGTGGGAGGTGGAGGCAGAGATGGAGATGTGATAGTTCTGCTTTGTCCACAGAGAGCTGGAAGGAAGAAGGAAGGGGAAGAGGCTGGTAGAGTCTACACAAACAGTGGTTAGTAAAGAGCAAGGTGAGAGAGGCCAAGAGGAGCGGCGGGAAATTTCAACAAAGGTGGCGACAGAAGGCGGCTCGAGGGCTACTTGCAACTGTTATCGACAAAGGGTCCCCGGAAGTTTGCCACATGCGTGGCTTGGACGCATGGCTTGATCCGGGTGACTAAAAGTCGTTGCAGCTGGAGAAGCAATCAAAGCAATGCTGCTGATGTCGGCTGCTGATGAAGCTAAGGGGTACAAAGCGGAGGCAGTGGGAGATGTTCTCAAGGCCGCAGAGAATGGCAATGAAAGCGCTGAAGTGATGATGTGGTCAGGGGGAACCAGGCGATGTCACCTGAGGCTCTGATACCATATCAGAGGAATGTAGAGAGTGAGAACGACAACAACAAAAGCAAGTAGAAGCAATGAGACATGTGGATGCATATCAGACACATGAAGGCAGCACACAAGACGTGAAATGTTGCAAGGAGTTAGTCGCTGGAGCTTGAGAAGACGTCATGTGCTGGATAGAGTTGCGATGTAAACAATTAGCCAACAAGAGAAAGCTGAGGTGGAGCGAGAGTGATGGCTGAGAAGTGCTGAGCAAAGGAAGAAGAGTGATCGAGCAAAGAATCAAGTATGAGAGTGGATAGTGAGAGAGGACTGAGTGAATAACAAGCAGCGTAAAGACATAAAGGCAAAGCTGCGGAACCGAAGGAAAAGAGGATGAAAACAACTGTTTTGATTAATTTTGAGAGAATGAACATTCTTGGTATATACGAAAAGAACAGGACAAAACAGCAAAGCGATGACTTCTTGTTGCTAGTTGGACTCGAGTGACAGATGTCACTTTATTTGGGGATGACATGATGGGTAGGTCCCAACAGGTGTTTTCCGAGAGCCGTTGGTCAAGTTGGTTCTATCCAAGACCTGAACCGTTATTCGGAGGTCTTAACGGTGTAGCATTTTACTGACACCGAAAATTGCCATGGGCGTGGAATGGACGTAGTGCTCTGTCACGACACCAAAGGTCCACGAAAGCTTTGGGAAGCGGTCGAAGCAACGCTGCTTACGTCTGTCCAAAGGTCTGAGCGATAACGACTGAAGCGAGGAGGCAGGGACGTGGTCAGGAGGCACCAGGAGATGACACCTGTAGCTGTGATACCATGTCCGAAGAATGGAGTGGGCAACGGAATTCACAACAGAACCAGGTAGAAGGCAAGCAGGTTGATAGCCATGAATATGCTGACGGAAGCAAGGAGCAATGCAAGGAGCACATCAGACGGATGATGGTAGCGAGGGAACGTGAGGCAACTTAGGGAGTTCGTCGCAGAATGAGGAAAGAGAATTTGTGCGACAAGGTAGAGTTGCAAGGTAGACAGGTAGCGTTGAGACAACTTTGGGGCGGAATAGAAGTGATTGGCTGATGAGAGCTGAGCGAAGGAGCGAGAGTGACAGAGCCAAGAGGAATGAGCTGAGAGTGGATGGCGAGAGAAGGTTGGGTGAAGAGCGAGCAGGACGAAGACACGGCGGTGAAGCCGCAAAACAAAAGGTGAATAGGATGGATATAATTGTTTTGGGTTAGACTTGGGGGAATGAACATCCTCGGTAGCCAGACACGCGTGTGATCATGTCTCTTGTTAGGGGATGACTCGGTTGGCTGCCCGTTTGGTTTGTGGAGGACCGACAATGGCTAGTGCTCATCTTCGAGGTGGATCTGGCGGGAGCCGAACCCTTATTGAGCGGTTGCAATATGCAAGAGCTAAAACTGGTATTGTTGGATTCGTGTCTCATGCTCATGCTGCCAGTGATAGACGCTAAAGTCAAGCTTGTTGCACTCAAATCCCATGCACTACATACTACAGCACCACATACAACGTTTGGTTCCAAGCAAGCGACGCATGATTGAGGCTGTATAGCAACTTCTGCAGCTTGGAAACGAGGTGCTTGTGGCCATCCATGACGAACTCTTCCGACTGCTCCATGTATTTCTCCTCCTAAAAGTCACCATTCAGGAATGCCGTCTTCACATCCATGTGGTGGATCTTGAAGTCCTTAGCTGCTACATAAGAGAGGAGCGTGTGTAGAGAGGTAAAACTTCTACTAGGGGTAAAGGTTTCAGTGTAGTCAATGCCCTCCTGCTGCGAGTAGCACTTGGCAACCAGCCTTGCCTTGTATTTTTCCAGGTTTCCATCATCTCCCCGCTTCTTCTTAAGCACCCATTTGCACTAAATCACCTTGCGTCCAGGCGAACGCTTAGTCAGCTCATATGTGTCATTATCTAGCTAAAACTGTATCTCCTTTTGTACTTCTTCGTCCAATCTAGTGCCGCCATAGCCTCCTTGTACGATTTTGGCTTTGAGTCTACTTTATTCACAACGTTCTGTTAGAAAATGGATATCTCCCACATCTACCGTCAGATCTCTCATCTAACGGACTGCTCAAGAGTTCGCACCATGAACTCATGGATATCTCCACAATCAAAGTCTCAGCCCAATCCAATGGCTGGATTTGGAGATGTGATTAAAGGAAGAAAAGCGACATAGATTATGCCACAAACTCGAGAAATGGCATAGTCGGTGTCAGGTGGGCTTGGCATGGAAGAAAGGGCAAGAGGGGCAGGAGAGAGGTCGCCTCTCTCTCTCTCTCCCCCCCCTCTCTCTCTCTCTCTCTCTCTCTCTCTCTCTCTCTCTCTCTCTCTCTCGCCCCTCCCGCCTAAGTAAACCTCCTCCTATCCCTATATAGGCAGGGTCAGGTACATGTTGGATCTGGAGGAGAGAGGGGGCCTTGGAGCAGCGAGCATATGGGACTCGAAGGGCATCACTTGTGCTGAAGAATGGTTGTTCAATCACTCAAAATGATGGAGTACATATAGAGCTAGAGCTTGGGCAAGTCAGCCCTCTCACAAGCCACACCACTTAGCCATGGAGGCTAAGGCTCACACACTAGAGTCCATAATCTCACACAAGGGAGGAAATCAGCCTAGCAATCAGGCTGACCACTCACACACAACCTAGAGAGCTAGAGAATGCTCTCATGGCACACTCCTAGTGGTCACATAACCCACAAACCCATGGAGAATCGCCATGTGTCCATGGCTAGCACACAAGGATCTCACCTCACCTAAAAAGTAAGGAGAGGTACCTTTATCCTAGTCAGCACACTCTGACAAGGCAATCCTAAGACCAAGGACCTTTTTGGATATTTCTCCCATCAGGTCTTGACCCTGGACCTCTTGCCTTTTTCTTTTCTCAGGCTAAGGCATGGAGCCATCACCCATGCCCACCCAGACATCGACGGTCCATGACCCCCGAAACATCGAAAATTCATATCTCCCAGTCCGACCATTGGATCGGCCTCAAACTTGGACCATAGACATTTTGGCACCTGATCTTTCCAATGGTGAAGTCGGAATGACGATCGGAGCATCTGGTACTTTCCTGGAACTTGCTCCTGTGGACCTGAAACTAAGCCGGATGGCTCCTTTTCCAACAATCTCCCACTTTGCCGTAGTCAGAGTGGGCTGAGTCCACATGCCTTCATGCAGAACTGCTGCTTCTCACGGGTCACTGGCTTGGTGCAGAAATCAGAGACCTGCTTGCTCGTTGGAGTAAACTCCAGCTTGATAGCACCCCCCTACACCACGTGCCTGATGAAGTGATATGCAATATCAATGTGCTTGGTGCGTGCATGGTGCTCAAGATTCTTGGCGAGTGCGATTGCGCTTTGGTTGTTGATGCGTAGAGAAACTGGAACTGCTGCACTCCCACTCATCTCTGCCATGAGACGCTGAAGCCAAAATGCTTCCTTGGCTCCAAAGCTGAGAGAGACGTACTCAGCTTCCGTGCTTGAGGTGGCCACGACCACCTGGCGCTTGCTGGACCAACTGATGGCTCCTCCATTCATGAGGAACACATGTCCAGAGATGGACTTACGATCCTCAGGGTTTGAAGCCCAATCTGCGTCTGTGTAGCTGGTGATGTTGTTGTCGTTGCCGTTGTAGGTGATGCCGATGTTTATGGTTCGAGCAAGGTAGCAGAAGATCCGCTTCACTGCCTTCTAGTGCTCAGGTCTGGGGTTTGCCATGTGCTGGCTCACAGCGCTCACAGCCTGTGCGAGGTCCGGCCTGGTCGCCACCATCAGGTACATGAGGCTGCCGACGGCGCTCTGGTACTTGTGCCGCTCAGCTGCATTTGCTTCCCCATTAAAGCTCACGAGGTGTTGCCGCGTCTCCAGCGGCGTGCCGATGGAGTTTGCCTCTTCCATGCCGAACCGCTATAGGAAGTCCTTGATGTAGCGACATGCTGTTGCGAGAGAGAGCATGATTTGCGATCACACATGATCTGGATGCCGAGGAAGTATGACGCCTCCCCGAGATCAGACATCTGAAAGGGCTCCTGCATGGCGTCCTTGAAGTCCTGCAGTGCAGACATGCTGTTGGAAAGGAGGAGCATGTCATCCACATAGACAATGATGACGAGGATCTCATGCTCATACTGCCAGCGATACACGCTGTAGTCACACTCGCTGCGCTCAAACCCCATGCACAGCAACGCCGCATCCAACTTCTGGTTCCAAGCACGCGACGCTTGCTTGAGGCCCTACAGCGACTTCTGCAGCTTGCAAACCAGGTGCTCTTGGCCATCCATGACAAACCCCTCCGGCAGCTCCATATAGATCTCCTCCTCCAAGTCACCATTCAAGAATGCCGTCTTGACTTCCATGTAGTGAACCTCAAAGTCCTCAGCTGCTGCATAAGAGAGAAGGGTGCGCACAGAGGCAAAATTTGCAACAGGGGCAAAAGTTTCTATGTAGTCTATGCCCTCCTGCTGCGAGTAGCCCTTGGCGACCAGCCTCGCCTTGTACTTTTCCAGGTTACCATCTGCTCCCCGCTTCTTCTTGAACACCCACTTGCACTTGATCACCTTACGTCCTGGCGGACGCTCAGTCAGCTCCCATGTGCCGTTGTCTAGCCGCGACTGTATCTCTTACTGCATGGCTTGCGCCCAATCTGCTGCATTCGGTGCAGCCGTGGCCTCCTTGTATGACGTTGGCTCATCTGAATCTGCTGCAACTGCAACGTTCATCCGTTCTGGTTTCTGCAGCATCCAGAAATGGCCGCGCTCACCAGGCTTGTAACGCACCCTAAGAGGGTACCTGCGACCTGGTGCTGGAGCGTTAGCGGGCAGCTGGCGTGGTGCTGCTGGCACAACTGCTGCTACTGGTAGTGCTCCATCTCCCTCCTCTGTTTCTGCCGATGAGGCTGTTGTATCTACTGCATCAGACATGGGAGAGTAGAGTGATTCTCCCACTGTCACAGTAGAGGAAAGATCAGGAGAGACTGGGTCAGGAAGGATTTTTGCTCCCACTGTCTCGTCAGCTGCTGAATCTGCTACCTCTTCACACACAATGTATGTGCCGATGACGTTGCTCTCGTTGAAGACAACATCCCTGGAGATGATGACGTGGCCTGTATCCCTCTTGTAGAGGCGATAGGCCTTGCTTGCCACGTCGTAGCCAATCATCAGCATCTGCGCACTCTTTGCGTCCCATTTCTGCCGCTTCTCCTTGGGCACGTGCATGTGCGCTAGGCTGCCAAATGTGCGAAGATGACCCACGCTCGTCTTCTTGCCGAGCCATGCCTCGTACGGCGTCATCTGCTCTAGGGCCTTGGTTGGACTACNATGACGTTGCTCTCGTTGAAGACAACATCCCTGGAGATGATGACGTGGCCTGTATCCCTCTTGTAGAGGCGATAGGCCTTGCTTGCCACGTCGTAGCCAATCATCAGCATCTGCGCACTCTTTGCGTCCCATTTCTGCCGCTTCTCCTTGGGCACGTGCATGTGCGCTAGGCTGCCAAATGTGCGAAGATGACCCACGCTCGTCTTCTTGCCGAGCCATGCCTCGTACGGCGTCATCTGCTCTAGGGCCTTGGTTGGACTACGGTTCTTGATGTAGACCGCAGTGCTCACGGCTTCAGCCCAGAAGTCGTAGGTCAACCTGGCCGCGTGCAGCATGGAGCGTGCCGACTCCACAATGGTACGGTTGACGCGTTCTGCTACCCCATTCTGCTGCGGCGAGTACGGCGCGGTACGCTGCGCCTTGATGCCAACTGCTGCGAGGTAGTCCTGGAACTCCTTGCTTAGGTATTCTCCACCGCGATTGCTGCGCAGTGCCTTGATCTTCTTGCCAGTCTGGTTCTCCACCATGGCCTTGAACTCCTTGAACCTGTCAAAGCACTAGTCCATGGAGGAAAGGAAGTACACAGCAGTGTAACGGCATAAATCATCAATGAAGGTGAGAAAATACCTAGAGCCTCAAAAGGTCTGGGTCTGCATCGGTCCGCACAAGTCCGTGTGGACCAGCTCCAACACCTCTTTCGCACGCTCCCCTGCTCCAGAGAACGCCTCGCGATGCTGCTCCCCTCCAAACAGCCGATGCATAAACTGCTGCTCAAAGTTAGAGATGGTAGGCAGGTCACGCACCACCTGCTTTGCTTGAAGCTGCTGCAAGGCGCGCATGCCGATGTGGCCGTAGTGCGCATGCCAGATCTCGCCATCTGTCGCCTGCACCACTGGTGCAAGACTCTGCTCACCCGGGATCTTGGTCGCCCCCAGCAGGCGGTACATGTCGCCCTCCTTCACCGACTTGGCCTACTCCTCTCCTGTTTCCTTGTCAAGGATGTAGCCATAATCATCGTCAAAAACAACGCGCAGTCGTGTGTTGGTGAGAGAGGACACTGAGAGAAAGTCGAACGCAGCATCAGGTACATAGAGCACGCCATGGAAAACTCCCACTTCAATGCCACGCGGGGTCTCCAACCACATCTCCACAATCCCAATCCCCTCAGCATACACCACCCGATCATCACCCAAAGCAATCGGACAGGGGGGAATGGAGAGCAGCCGCATGAACCACTCCTTGTGGTGCGTCAGACTCTTGGTACACCCCGAGTCCTTGTACCACGCCAGATCCGCCTTTTCCTTCTGCGACATGTCAGACTTCGCCATGAAGAGGCGGTCGCGTACCTCCTTGGCGACGTTCATGTTGCCAAAATGGCGCACACCAGTTTGGTTCTGTAGGTACTGCTGCTGCTTGCGTTTCCATGACTGCTGCTGTTGTTGCTGTGGAGATTGCTGCTTTTGCTGCTGCT
>SZWC01002253.1:54707-65080 GCA_023375785.1 Penium margaritaceum
CTGGAGCCGGCTCGTCGCCGCTCACCACCTCCCACAAGCCCCTCTCCTCCAAAAGGAGGCGGGTACGGATCTTTTAAAACGTGAAGTTGGCGCGTCCCTCCAGCCTCTCCAAAGGCTGGGCTGCTGTTACAACGCCAGCTGCTGCCATTTTGAGCCTTGGTGATGCTCAGCGCTGCCCTTGGATGGCGGCGCTACCCCTGCTTCTGCTGCTGCTTCTGCCAGAAATCTGTCTGACAGAAAATGGACTGTAGATGTTGCAGACTGGGAATTTGGAAAAATCGAGCCCACGACTAGAAAATTCAGCTCAAAACCTTTCAGATCGACCCATAAAACAGGGTCATCAACAGGGAAGGTTGAAAGATATGCCCTCTTGAAAACAGGGTATGCTTCTGCTCCTACGCCAACTCAGACCAGCCAGCTTGTAAACGGGGTTTCTCCAAAACCAAAGGATGGAATGCAAATATTTTTGCACCAATGGAAAGCTTAGGAAAAAAACTACAATTTGCATGTGCCACGTTTTAAATTTGACAAAGAAACGAGGGAGTTTTGGTCATCACAAGGCGACAGTCGTACTCATAGAGAAGAGTGTAGCGCTGGCCGACCTCGTTTTGAGCATAACTCTCGATCCGACTGTTGGATCTTCGCAATCTTGGGCTCGTTGGAAATCTTGTCTCTTGAAGTTGAAACTCGAGTGGTGGATTGTCAAATCTGGTGAAGGTTTGACCCCAACCCGTCACTCTCAAAGTGACGGCCTGTGCTGGCTGAAAGTGGCAGAACTTGGCTCTGATACCAAATGTTGGATCTGGAGGAGAGAGGGAGCCTTGGAGCAGCGAGCATATGGGACTTGAAGGGCATCACTTGTGCTGAAGAATGGTTGTTCAATCACTCAAAATGATGGAGTACATATAGAGCTAGAGCTTAGGCAAGTCAACCCTCTCACAAGCCACACCACTTAGCCATGGAGGCTAAGGCTTACACACTAGAGTCCATAATCTCACACAAGGGAGGAAATCAGCCTAGCAATCAGGCTGACCACTCACACACGACCTAGAGAGCTAGAGAAATGCTCTCATGGCACACTCCTAGTGGTCACATAACCCACAAACCCATGGAGAATCGCCATGTTTCCATGGCTAGCACACAAGGATCTCACCTCACCTAAAAAGTAAGGAGAGGTACCTTTATCCTAGTCAGCACACTCTGACAAGGCAATCCTAAGACCAAGGGCCTTTTGGGATATTTCTCCCATCAGGTCTTGACCCTGGACCTCATGCCCTTTTCTTTTCTCAGGCTAAGGCATGGAGCCATCACCCATGCCCACCCAGACATTGACGGTCCATGACCCCGGAAACTTCGAATATTCATATCTCCCAATCCGACTGTTGGATCGGCCTCAAACTTCGACCGCAAACATTTTGGCACCTGATCTTTCTAATGGTGAAGTCGGATTGATGATCGGAGCAGGCAACTTTCCTGGAACTTGCTCCTGTGGACCTGATACTGAGCCGGATGGCTCCTTTTCCAACAGTACAATGTGCCCGGGCTCTAACCGAGTCAGAAAGTGCTGCTGTGGCCTCAGGATTTTGACAAACACCACGGACAGAGGCGGCACAAATCGTCACAGTTTTGTGCAGTGACAGGAAGTGGGAGCGACGGTGTAGGAAAGGGACTGCCGAGAGTCAGTGCGAGAGCTCCTCTTGGCATCATGGCTGATGTGGCAGAGCTGGCGCAAGCACAAAGAGATTCAGGCCATGTGGAGTGGTTTTCCGGAATGACAGGCGAGGCTGACCACAGATGGTGGTGGATGATGGCAAACTAGGCAGCCGGTGATGATTTTCAGCTAACAGGATCGGCCAGCGGATTGATTGACAGGTCGAGCGAGGGATCGACGGTGGCTGGACTGCAGTCGCAGATCCGGACGTTGTTGTCCATCGATCCCTTGAGAGAGTTCTGCATCCTCCAAATCGAGTCCAATAGACAACTCTTACTCTTTCATGGAGTCTGCTCAGTCAGGAAACTCACGATATAAGACAAGAGACCGACGTACACTCACTCATACAGTTCTCCATCAGTTCTACTACATGATAGCCCTTAGACTAGTACATAGGACCAGGTAACTTCACCTGCATCTAGCTTTGTGTCAAGTGCACCAAATCAGGCATGCAGCATAACGTTGGAATTAGCAAGAGACGTACCATCTGCCTGATGCCTTGGCTACGGCTCTTGAAGCTTGTAGTGTGTGTATAACCTGGCCAAGTGTAACGGCCGTGTGTGTGACCTATGTATCCGGAGTTCATAGAGTATATGGAGTTCACGTTTTAAC
The DNA here is from genome assembly GCA_023375785.1 of Penium margaritaceum. NCBI lineage: Eukaryota > Viridiplantae > Streptophyta > Zygnematophyceae > Desmidiales > Peniaceae > Penium > Penium margaritaceum. The sequence goes on from SZWC01002253.1 coordinate 57,031, forward strand.
TTCTATTTGTGTCAAGTGTTCATTGTTTCATGTTGACCCCTGAGGCTGATCATGTTCTTTGAAAACGTTCATCTGTTCTAGTTTCTGCTGTATCGAGAAGTGACCATGTTCACCAGGCTTGTAGCGTACCATGAGGGGATACCGATGGCCTAGTTCAGGGGCGTTGACAGGTGGCTGGCGTGGTGCTGACACAACTGCTGCTGTTGGTGGTGCAACATCTCCTTCTTCCTCTGCTTCTGCCAGTGAGGCCGTTGTATTTGCCGCATCTCACATGGGATAGTAGAGTGGTTCTCCCATTGTCAGAGTAGATAAAGGGTTTGGAGAGACTGGGTGAGGAAGAGTGTTTGCTCCCATTGTTTTGTCAATTGCTAGTTCTGTGGCCTCTTTCGAGGTAATGCTGGTACGGATGACATTACTCTTATTGAGGACGACATCATTGGAGATGATGACGTGGCCCGTATCCCTCTTGTGAAGGCGATAGGTTTTGCTCGCGACATTGTAGCCAATCATGAGCATTTGCGTGCTCTTCACGTCCCACTTTCGTCGCTTCTTCTTCGGCACATACATGCGTGCCAAGATGCCAAACACATGGAGGTGACCCATTTCCGACTTCGTACTAAACCACGCCTCGTCCGACGTCATGTGCTCCGGCTCCTTTGTTGGACTGCGGTTCTTGATGTAGACCGTGGTGTTCACGACTTCGGCGAGAAGTCGTAGGTGAGCCTAGCTACGTGCAGCATGCAGCGTGCCAACTCAACGATGGTACGGTTGGCGCATTCTGTTGTACCATTTTCTGCGGTGATTAGAGCATGGTGTGCTATGCCTTGATGCCAATTACTTCAAGGTATTTTGTGAATTCCTCCCTCAGGTACTCTCTACCGCAGTCGATGCACATTGCCTTAATTCTCTTGCTAGTCTCGCTCTCCACCATTGCCTTGAACCCCTTGAACTTGTCAAAGCACTGGTCCTTGGAAGCAAGGAATTACACAGGAGTATAACGGCTGAAATCATCAATCAATGTTAGGAAGTACCTAGAGCTCCCAAAACTCTAGGTCTACATCGGCCCGCAGAAGTGCATGCACTTTGCTCCAAAGAACGCCTCACGATGTTGTATTTCCTTCAAACAGTCAATGGAAAATTGTTCATCAACGTTGGAGATGGTAGGCAAGTCACACACCATGTGCTTTGCTTGAAGCTACTGCAAGATGCACATGCCGATGTGGAAGTAGCCCACATGCCAGATCTCGCCATCTGTCACGTGTACCACTCTTGCAAGAATCTGCTCTCGCGGGACCTTGCTCGCCCCTAGCAAGCGGCACATGTTTCCCTCCTACACTGACCTGGCCATCTCCTCTTATGTGTCCTTATTGAGGATGAAGCCATAGTCATCGTTGAAGACGACGTGCAACCCTGTGTTTGTAAGAGAGGAGACTGAAAGGAGATTGAATACAACATGAACTACATACAGCACGCCATGGAATACTCCCACTTCAACGCCACGTGGGGTCTGTAACCACATCTCTACAGTCCCAATCCCCTTAGCATACACCACCCAATCATCACTTATGGCAATATGATGAGGAGGGTCAGAAAGTAGTTAAATGGACCACTCCTTCTAGTGCGTCAGACTCTTTGTGTGCCCAGAGTCCTTGTAGCATACAAGATCTGCCTTCTCCCCTTGTGACATGTCAGATGTTTGATAGAGAGGCGGTCATGCACCTCCTTGACCACGTTCAAGCTGCGCACAATAGTATTTTTGTACTGTTGCTGATACTGTCACTCTTGTTGCTGTGGAGTTTGGTGCCTTTGCTACCACTACTACAATGACTTCTGCTCTTGCTGCTCCTTCTTGTCCCTCTTGAACTTGAAGCACTCTTTCTTGTAGTTCCCCTCTTTTTGGCAGTAGTGGCACTTGCCTTTCTTCTTCCTCCTCTGTTGACCAGACTGCTACTACTGCTACTGGTTGCGTGTGTCCATGGCCATAAAAGCCACTTCATTGTTGTTATCGACATTTTGATTTGTTGCATTATGATGTATTTCTACCTACACCAGGTATGTGCGGATGAAGTCAAGATCGAGGGTTAGCTGGCACTCAACTTCTCTCAAACGGTGTCGTAGCTCGTTAGAATTCTCATCAGCAAGAGGAGGATGAAGCACATCTCTTCTATATAGTTCTTGACTACTTTCAACTGCTTTGCCACATCCTTTGCCCTGTCAAAGTATGCCTCCATCCCTTCACCATCCTCCACTTTCAACACCATCATCTTTCTCCTCTAGAATCATGAGGAATGAAGGATCCTTGCTCTCACACTTCTAGCAAAGCGTGTTCCATCCCTCCTTGTCACTCACGTGCTAAAGATGCGGGTTGGAGATGGTGCTAAAAAACAGTCTGTAGGACTGCCTTTCCTTCTCCTTCCACTCCTCATACACCACTGGTGCAACTATAGATGACCCTACACGTAGTCCATCCATTTGTAGCGTTTCTCCCGCCATCACCTGTGTTACTGTGATGCCTTTGGCTTACAAATTTGGAGCACACTTGTTGCCGCTTACCGCCTCCCACAAGTCCCTCTCCTCCAAAAAGAGGCGGGTACGGATCGTCTTAAATGTGAAGTTGGTGCATTCCTCCAGTATCTCCAAAGGCTGCACTGCTTTCATAACGCTTGCTGCTTCCATTTTGAGCCTTGGTGATGCTCAATGCTATCCTTGGATGGCGGCACTACCCCTGCTTCTGCTACTGCTACTGCTAGAAATCTGTTTGACACATAATTGACTTTAGTGGCCAGCAGACTACGCATTTGGCAAAACTGAGTCCACCACCTGGCACTTCAGCTCAAAACCTTTTTGATCAATCCATAAAACTGGGTTATCCAAAGGGGAATTTTCAAAGAAATACCTTGTTGAAAACAGGGTATGCTTCTGATCCTACTCCACCTCTGACCAACCAGCTTGTACACGGCGTTTCTCCCACACGTACTAATGGACTGCAAATAATTTTTTGCACCAATGGAAATCTTACAAAACATACTACAAATTGCATGTGCTAAGTTTTAAATTTGAGCAAGAAACGAGAGACTTATGAAAATCACAGGGCAACAGAGTGCATCCGTGGTTGACCTCGTTTTAAGCATAACTCTCTGTCCGAACGTTGGATCATTGTGATCTTGGGCTCGTTGGAACGCTTGTTTTGTGAACGTGAGGATCAAGTAGTTGAGTATCAATTTTGGTAAAGATTGGACTATAACTCGTGAATCTCAAAGTGACGGCTTGCACTCACTGAAGCTCGCAGAACTTGGCTCTAATACCAAATGTTGGATCTGGAGGAGAGAGGGAGCCTTGGAGCATCGAGCATGTTGGACTGAAAGGGCATCAGTTGTACTAAAGAATGGTTGTTGAATCACTCAAAGTGATGGAGTACATATAGAGCTAGAGCTTGGGCAAGTCAGTCCTCTCTCAAGCCACACCACTTAGCCATGGAGACTAAGGCTCACACACTTGTGTCCACAATCTCACAAAAGAGAGGAAAACAGCATAGCAATCACACCGACCAGTCACACGCAACCTAGAGAGGTAGAGAGTTCTCTCATGGCATACTCCTAGTGGTCACATCACCTAGAATCCGATGGAGAATTGGCATTTGTCCATGGCTAGCACACAAGCAAGAGAGGAGTGTCTCACCTCACCTAACAAGTAAGGTGAGGTACCTTTTTCCTAGTCAACATACTGTGACAAGGATATCCTAAGATCAAGGACCCTTTTGGATATTTTCCCGATCGGGTATTGACCATGGACCTCTTGCCTTTCACTTTTCCTCAGGCTAAGGCATCGAGCTGTCGCCCATGGTCACCCTGTCATCGGCGATCCATTACCCCAGAAACTTGGAAATTCATACATCCCAATCGGACCGTTGGATTGACCTGAGCTTGGACCGTAGACAAATTGCCACCTTATCTTTCCAAAGGTGAACTTGGATTGACGATCGGAGCAGGTATCTGGTAGTTTCTTGGAACTTACTTTTGTAAATCGGAAACGGAGCCAGATGGTCCAATTTCCAACACCAACCAGGTCGGACCTGGCATAGGTTGTGAGCGCTGTGAGCGAGCACATGTCCTTGAACTTACGATCCTTGGTATTTGGATCTTTTTACCATCCTTGGGTATCAGAGCCAAAATCTACCAGTTTGAGCTAGCGCAGGCCGTCACTTAAAAGTGACGGGCTGGAAACAAACCTTGAACAAATTCAACAATCCACTACTGTAAGTTCACAAGACACGCTTTCCAGCATGGCCACGATCGTAAAGATCCAACGGTCCATTTGAGAGTCATACTCAAAACAAGGCCGGCCTACGTTGCACTTTTCTCAAGAGTAAGACTGTGGCCTGGTGATGACAAGAACTCCCTTGTTTCTTGCTCAAATTGAAAACTTAGCACATGTGCATTGTAGTGGTGTTCCTGAGCTTTGCATTCGTATAAAAATAGTTGCATTCCATAAAAAACGTCCTTTACAAGCTGGTTGGAATGCGTTAGAGTACAAATAGAAGCATATCATGTTAATGAGAGGGCATATGTTTGAAAATCCCCTGTTGATGGCCCTATTTTATGGGTCGATTTGAAAGATATTGAGCTGGAATTTCCAATGGGAGGCTCTGTTTTTCCAAATTTCTTGTCTTCTAGCATGTATAGTCTAGTTTTTTGTCAGGTTGTTTTCTGGTAGAAGTAGTAGCAGAAGCAGGGGTAGAACCGTCCCCCAAGGGTAGCGTTGAGCATGTTTGAGGCTTAAAATAGCAGCAGCAGGTATTGTGACAGCAGCCTAGCCTATGGAGAGATTTGAGGGATGCACCTACTTCACATTTTGGAAGATCCGTAACTCCTTTTGGAGCAGAGGGGCTTGTGGGAGGTGGTGAGCGCTGACAAGTCAGCTTCCTTTCTGCAAGCAACATGCATCACGGCAACCCAGGTTGTGGCAGAGAAAATGTCATAAAGGGATGGAGCACATGCAGGGTCTTTTACAACTGCTCTAGTGGTGTATGAGGATTAGAAGAAGAAAGATAGGCAGGCTTACAAGTTCTTGTTTGCACCATCTCCAACGTGTATCTTTAGTATATGAGTGACAGGGCTACTACTAAGGAGGGATGGGACATTTTGTGCAAGAAGTATGAGAGCAAGGACCCTTGATTCCTCATGATTTTTGAGGAAAAGATGACGGCATTGAAAGTATAGGGTGGTGAAGGGATGGAGACGTACTTGGACATGGAAAAGGCACTGTGGCCCTAGACCCTATGGAAGAGACGCGCTTCATCCTCCTCTTGGTGAGAAGACTTCAAACAAGCTACAACACCGTGCAAGAGACGCTGTAGTACCAGTCGACCCTTGACCTCCACTTCATTTGAACCACCTGGTGTAGGTAGAATTGCGTCACAATGCACCAAAATGTAGTGGCAACAACAAAAAGGAAGCAGCTTTTGTGGCCATGTACTCATTCAACAGGAGCATTACCAGCAGTTTGGGCAACAGAGGGGCAAGAAGAAATGTTGGATCTGGAGGAGAGAGGGAGCCTTGGAGCAGCGAGCATGTGGGACTGAAAGGGCATCACTTGTGCTGAAGAATGGTTGTTCAATCACTCAAAATGATGGAGTACATATAGAGCTAGAGCTTGGGCAAGTCAGCCCTCTCACAAGCCACACCACTTAGCCATGGAGGCTAAGGCTCACACACTAGAATCCATAATCTCACACAAGGGAGGAAATCAGCCTAGCAATCAGGCTGACCACTCACACACAACCTAGAGAGCTAGAGAATGCTCTCATGGCACACTCCTAGTGGTCACATAACCCACAAACCCATGGAGAATCGCCATGTGTCCATGGCTAGCACACAAGGATCTCACCTCACCTAAAAAGTAAGGAGAGGTACCTTTATCCTAGTCAGCACACTCTGACAAGGCAATCCTAAGACCAAGGACCTTTTTGGATATTTCTCCCATCAGGTCTTGACCCTGGACCTCTTGCCTTTTTCTTTTCTCAGGCTAAGGCATGGAGCCATCACCCATGCCCACCCAGACATCGACGGTCCATGACCCCCGAAACTTCGAAAATTCATATCTCCCAATCCGACCGTTGGATCGGCCTCAAACTTGGACCGTAGACATTTTGCCACATGATCTTTCCAATGGTGAAGTCGGATTGGCGATCGGAGCAGGCATCTGGTACTTTCCTGGAACTTGCTCCTGTGGACCTGAAATTGAGCCGGATGGCTCCCTTTCCAACAATCTCCCACTTTGCCGCAGTCAGAGTGGGCTGAGTCCACATGCCTTCATGCAGAACTGCTGCTTCTCACGGGTCACTGGCTTGGTGCAGAAATCAGCAACCTGCTTGCTCGTTGGAGTAAACTCCAGCTTGATAGCACCCTCCTGCACCATGTGCCTGATGAAGTGATATGCGATGTCAATGTGCTTGGTGCGTGCATGGTGCTCAGGATTCTTGGCGAGTGCGATTGCGCTCTGGTTGTCGANCCTCTGCCATGCCGAACCGCTGTAGGACGTCCTTGATGTAGCGACTCTGCTGCAGCGAGAGAGAGCGTGATTTTCGGTCACGCGTGATCTGGATACCGAGGAAGTATGACGCCTCCCCGAGATCAGACATCTGGAAGCGCTCCTGCATGGCCTCCTTGAACTCCTGCAGTGCAGACATGCTGTTGGAAAGGAGGAGCATGTCATCCACATAGACGATGATGATGAGGATCTCATGCTCATGCTGCCAGCGATACACGCTGTAGTCACACTCGCTGCGCTCAAACCCCATGCACTGCAGTGCCGCATCCAACTTCTGGTTCCAAGCACGCGACGCTTGCTTGAGGCCGTACAACGACTTCTGCAGCTTGCAAACCAGGTGCTCCTGGCCATCCATGACGAACCCCTCCGGCTGCTCCATGTAGATCTCCTCCTCCAAGTCACCATTCAAGAATGCGGTCTTGACATCCATGTGGTGAACCTCGAAGTCCTCAGCTGCTGCATAAGAGAGGAGCGTGCGCACAGAGGCAAACTTTGCAACAGGAGCAAAGGTTTCTGTGTAGTCGATGCCCTCCTGCTGTGAGTAGCCCTTGGCGACCAGCCTTGCCTTGTACTTTTCCAGATTGCCATCTGCTCCCCGCTTCTTCTTGAACACCCACTTGCACTTGTCAGCTGCTGGTTCTATTGCCTCTTCACAGAGAATGTTGGTACCGATGACGTTGCTCTCGTTGAAGACGACATCCCTGGAGATAATGACGTGGCCTGTATCCCTCTGGTAGAGGCGATAGGCCTTGCTTGCCACGTCGTAGCCAATCATCAGCATCTGCTACAACGGCAACGACAACAGCATCATCGGTTACACAGACGCAGATTGGGCTTCAAACCCTGAGACTCGCAAGTCCATCTCTGGACATGTGTTTCTCATGAATGGAGGTGCCATCAGCTGGTGCAGCAAGCGGCAGGTGGTCGTGGCCACCTCCAGTACAGAAGCTGAGTACGTCTCTCTCAGCTTTGGAGCCAAGGAAGCAGTTTGGCTCCAGCGTCTCATGGCAGAGATGAGTGGGAGTGCAGCAGTTCCTGTTCCCATGCGCGTCGACAACCAGAGCGCTATTGCACTCGCCAAGAATCCCGAGCACCATGCTCGCACCAAGCACATTGACATCGCCTATCACTTCATCAGGCACATGGTGCAGGAGGGTGCTATCAAGCTGGAGTTTACTCCAACCAGCAAGCAGGTCGCTGATTTCTGCACCAAGCCAGTGACCCGTGAGAAGCAGCAGTTCTGCATGAAGGCATGTGGACTCAGCCCACTCTGACTGCGGCAAAGTGGGAGATTGTTGGGAAAGGAGCCATCCGGCTCAGTTTCGGGTCCACAAGAGCAAGTTCCAGGAAGCTACCAGATGCCTACTCCGATCGTCGATCCGACTTCACCATTGGAAAGATCAGGTGGCAAATTGTCTACGGTCCAAGTTTCAGCCCGATCCAACGGTCGGATTGGGAGATATCAATTTTCGAAGTTTCGGGGGTCATGGACCGTCGATGT
>SZWC01002253.1:66046-104141 GCA_023375785.1 Penium margaritaceum
AAGATCCAGTGGTCGATCGTCAAATTTGGTGAAGGTTTCACCCCAACCCGTCACTCTCAAAGTGACGGCCTGTGCTGGCTAAAAGTGGCAGAACTTGGCTCTGATACCAAATGTTGGATCTGGAGGAGAGAGGGAGCCTTGGAGCAGCGAGCATGTGGGACTGAAAGGGCATCACTTGTGCTGAAGAATGGTTGTTCAATCACTCAAAATGATGGAGTACATATAGAGCTAGAGCTTGGGCAAGTCAGCCCTCTCACAAGCCACACCACTTAGCCATGGAGGCTAAGGCTCACACACTAGAATCCATAATCTCACACAAGGGAGGAAATCAGCCTAGCAATCAGGCTGACCACTCACACACGACCTAGAGAGCTAGAGAATGCTCTCATGGCACACTCCTAGTGGTCACATAACCCACAAACCCATGGAGAATCGCCATGTGTCCATGGCTAGCACACAAGGATCTCACCTCACCTAAAAAGTAAGGAGAGGTACCTTTATCCTAGTCAGCACACTCTGACAAGGCAATCCTAAGACCAAGGACCTTTTTGGATATTTCTCCTATCAGGTCCTGACCCTGGACCTCTTGCCTTTTTCTTTTCTCAGGCTAAGGCATGGAGCCATCACCCATGCCCACCCAGACATCGACGGTCCATGACCCCCGAAACTTCGAAAATTCATATCTCCCAATCCGACCGTTGGATCGGCCTCAAACTTGGACCGTAGACATTTTGCCACATGATCTTTCCAATGGTGAAGTCGGATTGGCGATCGGAGCAGGCATCTGGTATTTTCCAGGAACTTGCTCCTGTGGACCTGAAATTGAGCCGGATGGCTCCCTTTCCAACAAGAAAGGCAAGTACCACTATCTCTAGAAAGAGGAGCATTACAAGAAAGAGTATTCCAAGTTCAAGAGGGACCAAAAGAAGCAGGAGCAACAGCAAACATCACAACAGCTGCAACAAAGGTAGAAAAATCCATAGTCGCAACAACAGTAACAACTGTTACGACAGCGGCAGAAGCAATAGAAGCTGAACCAGACTGGTGAGTGCCACTTTGATAACATGAACGTGGCCAAGGAGGTATGCGGCCACCTCTTCATGGCAAAATTGTCAACCTGCCTGAGGCGACGGTCTGGAAAACGGGTTTCGACACAATGGTTCCCGCCGACCACTCTTGGGATTGCAACCAAGAGATGATATCAGCCTCAGAGCCAAGGTTGCACACTGAGCAATTCATAGGAATCACTTCCTTGCACTGTGTCCTTAGCACCTGGTCACTTTCGCGCCAGGAGCAAACTCCTAGGGCTGAGACCAACCAATGCTTCTTTAGTGTCTGCGTCTGGTGGACAACTCTGTTAGGAGTCTCAAAGGTAAGGACTGTACTCAATGACAGGCAACCGACAGGTTCTTATAGTCCTACAGCTAGCCTCTAGCCTAGGCACGCAGTGGCTCCTTGGATGAGCCACGTTGGGGGCAATCTGGATTGCATCATCTCCCCTGCCTACATGGCGCTCCCTGTGACCACCAAGTGGCGCCAGCAACCAATAAGGACCTTGGAATGTCTCTTAGAACCTTCCTGTCCCCCTTTTGGTCACAAAGAAAAGTAGTCACTGGGCTCGGATTTGACCTAGTGACTTCTCGCTCCAGAGACTAATTCTGGAACGTCTAAGCCACAAGGAGTTGTCCTAGATAGTGTTTGCTGGCTATAGTATCCAGTTTAGACAAAGGGGACTTGCTCCAAAGAAGTAGTGCATGTCTTGTCTTTCTGGACCCAACTTAGGGGACTTACTCCAAGGGAGCAGTGCATGCCTACTCTGTCCTATGCATGTCCACATGTCAGCCATGGACAAGGAGCATATCAGGTCGACAAACTCTCCCTTGCACCTCTGTCCATTAGCTGTGAGATCTCTCCTCTCTCCAGTAGTCTTCGCCTCAGTCTTCGTCCGCTGCGTTGACCATACAGATGCCTCGAGTACCTGCACAGTGCAATTCGCTTTCTAGCGCCTTAGTCGTGCAATATGCGAGACTCTTCCTAGTCTCCACGTATTCCAAGTCCACGATGTCCTTTGCCACCATGTCGCGTGAGTAGTGGTACTTGATGTAGATGTGCTTGGTCCGCCGGGAGATGACATCATCCAATGCCATTTTCATGGCACTCTTGTTTTCGATGCGGACCTCTGTTGCCTCCGTTTGTGGCACTTCATCTCAACAAGCAAACTGCGTAGCTACTATGTCTCCTTGCATGCTTCAAGAGGCACACAAAGCCCGAGGTAGTCTTTCTGTCATCGATTCTTCCTCCATAGTCGGCGTGTGTGTAGCACACCAACCGCAGCAGGTCAGATCCTTCTTCGCCTCCAAAGTGGAGTCCCATGTGTCGGGTCTTCTGTAGATAGCGCATGATGCACTTGACTGCTTGCCAGTGCTGTGGCCCTGGATTGGCCTCAAACCTGCTCACTTGTCCCACAATATAGCAAATGTCAGGGCGTGTTCCTACCATGGCATACCTGAGGCTTCTAGTAGCGGACAGGTAGGGAATGTTCTCCATCTCACGCTGTTCTGCTTCCGTGTTGGAGCTCATGGAGGAGGAGAGCTTGATGTCTGTTGTCATGGGTGTGCTGATGCGCTTGCAATCCTCCATGTTGTAGCGCTTGAGGACCTCCATGATGTACTTGGTCTGGTTCAGCTCGATGGTGCCTACTGCTTGATTGCGGTGGACGGCTATCCCGGGATAGAACTCGAGCGGACCCAAGTCCTTCATCTTGAACCTGTTGCTGAGATCTGTCTTCAGCTTGTTCAACAGCTTGACCGATGACAAGCAGATGATCAGGTCATCCACGTACAGTGCAACCAGCATCAAGGCTTGCTCATTCTCCCGCACATAGACACTAGGGTCATTCTGGCTGTGTGTGATGGTGAGCCAGACCATGAAGCCGTCCATCTCCTTGTACTACATCGGTAGGGCCTGTTTTAGCCCATAGAGTGCTTTGACCAGTTTGCAAACCTTGTCGTCTGGAGCTTTCACTCCCTCGGGCACTTCCATCAGTTTTTCTTTGTCTAGCTTCCCGTAAAGGAAAGCTGTCTTGACGTCCATCTCGTGGACCTCCACATCTTTTGCAGCAACGATGCCAAGCATGGATCCGATGGAGGCAAAGGTGACGACAGGCGCAAAGGTCTCCTCGTACTCTGAGCCTGCAAGCTGGGAAAACCCCTTTGCCACAACTCTTGCCTTGTACTTGTCGATAGTACCATCATGCTTGAACTTTTTTTTGAGTACCCATTTTGTCCCCACCACGTGAACGTTTGGGGGCCTGAAGACATGTTCCGTTCTCTTTCATGGATGCGAGTTTGCTATCCACTGCCTTCTTCTACTTGGCCGCATCTGGCATGTTCATAGCCTCCGTTGCGGTCACAGGCTCTCCGCGGCCGCCGGAGTGAGATTCACAAGGTAGCAAGAAATTCTTGGAGCTTCAGCCCAGAAGCGAGGTGGGAGCTTGGCGTCCAAGAGCATGCTTTGTGTCATGCCGAGGCTAGTTTGGTTCATCCGTTCGGCAACGCCATTACTCTGGGGGATGAAAGGCGTGGTGGTCTGGTGGTTGATACCGTGTTGGCTCAACTAGCCTTTGCATGCCTCGTACTCACCACCGTTGTCTGTGCGCACTGCCTTGACCTTCTTGCTTATCTGCCGCTCTACCATCGCGACAAACTCTTGTAGCTTCTCCTTGACCTCTCCCTTTGTCTTGAGGAAGAAGATCCACATCTTGCGACTGTGGTCATCAACGAAGGTCAAGAAATACTTGCTGCCGCCGTTCAAAGGGGTGTGCAATGGTCCGCACATATCAGAGTGAATCAGGTCCAAGATTGCTGCTGCACGTTGCCCATTACGCTCAAAGGGCTTTCTTTTTGCCTTGCCTTGGAGGCATGGCTCACACAACTTCTTGCACTTTCCCTCATCCTTGGCCTTTCGTTCCTCCATCCTATGAAGCACTTGGTAATGCTGCATAGCTTACAGTGTGCTGTCGGCCACATGGCCAAACCGCCTGTGCCAGAGCTCAGCATCTATGTCGGTGGAGTTGGCCGCCATGGTGATGGCTTGTGGTACAACATCAACCTATGGAGACTTGGGCTCTTCAACCGCCGCATATCCCTCATTTGTACTCTTAAGGGGTTTGCGCTGCAGATGGAGGGTTTGCACAAGACCCACAAGGAAAGCATCCAAGAGCAAATGCACAACAGAGAGGATTAGATGGAGGATTTACACAAGACCCACAAGGGCAGCATCCAGGAGAAAATGCACAGCAAAGAGGATTAGATGGAGGGTTTGCACAAGACCCACAAGGACAGCATCCAGGAGAAAATGCACAACAAAGATGATTAGATGGAGGGTTTGCACAAGACCCACAAGGACAACATCCAGGAGAAAATGCACAACAAAGAGGATTAGATGGAGGGTTTACACAAGACCCACAAGGACAACATCCAGGAGCAAATGCATAACAAAGAGGCTGCACGTAGAGCCCATCAACTCTAGGGACTTGTGCGACAAGACTCTCCTTGGGATAGGAGATCTTGATGTCCTTGTTCTTGACAATCACGGCCTCCTCCTCTCTGAAGATGACCGTCATGTTGTGGTCCGTGATTTTGGACACTGACAAGAGGTCTTCCGCAAAAGACGGCATGTAGACGACTTTCTCCAACTTCAAGTCTTTTTCAGAACTGTTCACGTTGATGCTGATCAACTTATCTCCCACGCCTTGCGCATGGGCAAGGCTGCCATTGAGACACCTGAAGCGACGTTCATTGTCCCCAATGGAGATGAACCCATCCTTCTCCCTTGAAGAGAGGTGGTTTGTGCCAGAGTCGAGCCCGTAGGCTCCACGCTTGAGTAGTGTCGCTCCCTTGGTTGTCGGCACGCTCTCAACCATCATGTTCGTCAACTCCTTCTTACCCTTTCCTTTGCCCTCATATCTACCACCATGATCTCCATCTTCCTTCTTGGGAGCCCTGCACTCCCGTGCCCAATGCCTAGGCTTGCCACAGTTACGGCACTTCCCAGGACGCTTTGAACTCTTTCTACCACAACCATTGCCTTTTCCTCCACCGCTACCGCTTCCGCTGCTGCTCTGACCAGAAGAAGAATTGTTGCCACGACCACCGTACTGTGTAGCATAGGCTGAAATGTTAGCCTTACTACCGTTGCGACGCATGGCCTCGTTGCTCATGTACTCGGACACTGCCTCATATGTCAAATCCTCCTCCTTCCAACCGCCTAAGACGGTGATCAGAGGACCCCAACGTTCAGGCAGCGCCATGAGGAGGATCATGGTCTGCATGTTGGTGTCGATTTCCCAGTTCATTTAGGTCACTTGTTGCAATAGTCCTTCAAACTGTAACAAGAAGTCTGGAATCGACTCTCCCTCGCTCACCCTCATCGAAATCAACTTTTGAAGGATGAAGAGGCAATTTGCGAGAGTCATTGATTCGTGTACACGTACAAGCTTCTCATAAGCCTTTGATGCATGTGTGATACCTTAGAGGTGGACATGCTGTGACTCATGCACTGATGTCACAAGAATCGCAAGCGCCATGTCATTTTTGACACTCCACGCTTCATATCCAGGATCTGTTTTTGGAGGTTCAACCTCTTCTCCAAAGAACATCTTCAAGTAGCCACGCACCCTCATGACAATCTCAAATTACCATTTCCACAAGGGAAAACCAAACCCTGTGAACTTTGACATCCCACTGTTGACTTTCTCGAGAGTGAGCGTAACGGGTATCGTCATACTGCTTCTCTGCTTCGTTGAGGCCGATGTAGGCTGATGTAGGCTATTGTCTGCTACCGGTTTAGAAGGTGCAGATTCGTTGCTTACCCCTTAGCCGTTGATCACCTGCAAACAGAGAAGAACGCACACTAGTGAACTTAGGATCGCGCCTCCAAGGGCAGAGCTTATCCCGGTTAGGGCCCAAGGGTCGTACCTCCAAGGGCAGAGCTTATCCTTGGCCCTTGTTCGCTAAGTGCCAGCACTGTCGTTGGAGCTGATGGAGCAGATGGAGCAAATAGAGCTGATGGAGTTGATGCTTGCTGCAAGACAGAGAGGGCGAGAGAGTGCGTGGAAGTGTGCCTTATAACTAGTCAGTGTGGGCCCATAACCCTTTGTCAACCTGCCTGAGGCGACTGTCTAGAAAATGAGTTCTCACACAATGGTTCCCGCCAACCGCTCTTGGTATTGCAACCAAGAGATGATATCACCCTCAGAGCCAAGGTTCCATACTGAGCAGTTCATAGGAATCACTTCCTTGCACTGTGTCATTAGCACCTGGTCACTTTTGCGCCAGGAGTGAACTCCTTGGGCTTAGACCAACCAATGCTTCTTTAGTGTTTGCCTCTAGTGGACAACTGTTTTAGGAGTCTCAAAGGTACGAAGTGTACTCAATGACGGGCAAGTGACAGGTTCTTATCGTCCTACAACTAGCCTCTAGCCTAGGCGCGCAGTGGCTCCTTGGATGAGCCACTTTGGGGGCAATATGGATTGCATCATCCCCCCTGCCTACATGGCACTCCTTGTGACCGTCAAGTGGCGCCAGCCACTAGGAAGGACCTTGGAATGTTCTAAGGTGTCTCTTAGAACCTTCCTGTCTCCCCTTTTAGTCACAAAGAAATTTAGTCACTGGGCTGGGATTTGACCTAGTGACCTCTCGCTCCAGAGACTAACTTTGGAACGTCTAAGCCACAAGGAGTTGTCCTTGGTAGTATTTGCTGGCTATACTATCCAGTTTAGACCAAGGGGACTTGCTCCAAAGGAGTAGTGTATGCCTTGTTTACCCGGACCAGAATTAGGAGACTTACTCCAAGGGAGCAGTGCATGCCTAGTCCGTCCTATGCTTGTCCAAATGTCAGCCATGGACAATGAGCATATCAGGTCAACAAAAATGTGATATGTTGTAGGTGGAGAAGGCGGATCTTGCATGATAGAAGGACTTAAGATGTACGAAGAGTCTGACGCATCACAAGGAGTGATTCGTGCAGCTGTTGTCAATCTCTCCTCATCCTATCGCCATGGGTGGTGATCGGATGTTGTACGTTGAAGGGATTGGAGTTTTGGAGGTATGGCTAGAGATCCTGGGTAGCATTCAAATGGGAGTGTTCCATGGCATGCTTTATGTATGTGATGCTACATTCAACCTCCTCCTAATCTCCTCTCTCGGAACACAGGGTTGGGCATCATGGTAAATGATGAGTTTGGCAACATCCCCAACAAGGACACATTAGAGAATTTAGCCAGGTCGGTCAAGGAGGACAACATGTACCATGTGCTGAAGCCGGCCAAGATCTCGTGTGAGTAAAGTATTGCAACAGTGAGGTAAGTGAGAGAATGCAAGATCTGGCATGCGCGCTACAGATTCATTAACATGCACGCCTTGTAGCTGCTTCAAGCAAAGTAGATGGTACAGAGCCTACCTACCATCTCCAACTTTGACTAGCAGTTGTGCATGAACTATCTGGAGGGAAAGCGACACTATGAGGTGTTCTCTTGAGTAGGGTAACATACAAAGGAGATGCTGGAGCTGGTCCACACAGACTTGTTTTGGCCAATGCAGACTTACGGCTTTGGGGATTCTTAGTACTTCCTAATATTCATTGATGATTTCAGCCATTACAGTGCTATGTACTTCCTTGTTTCCAAGGATCAGTGCTTTGACACGTTCAAGGAAGGCAATGGTGGAGAACCAAACTAAGAAGAAGATCATGGGTTTGCATGGCTACCGTGGTGGAGAGTACCTAGGCGTTCCAAGACTATCTCAGATCAACTAGCATCAAGGTCCAATGCACTGCGCCATACTCGCCATAGCAGATTGGTGTAGCAGAATGCACCAGCCATACCATCGTTGAGTCGGTGCGCTCCATGCTTCACGCGGCTTGGCTCATCTACAACTTCTAGGCCAAAGTAGTGAGTATTGTGGTCTATATCAAGAAGTGCAATCCAATAAAAGTGGTGGAGTAGGCGTACGAGGCATGGTCGACAAGAAGCCAATTGTGAATCACCTCTGTGCGTTTGGCAGCTTGGCACACATGCATGTGTCCAAGGAAGAGTAGTAAAAGTGGGACGCAAAGAGTGCGCGAATACTGATGATCAGTTACGCCGTGGCAAGCAAATCCTATGGTCTCTATGAGAGGGATACAAGTTACGTCGTCATCTCCAAAGATGTCATCTTTGACAAGAGCAACGTCATCGGCACCAGCATTTTCCGTAAAGAGGCAGCAGAACCAGCAGCTTTAATAGTAGTAGGATTAGACACTCTACTTGATCCCATCCCTCTAGATCCTTCCTCTACTATGAGAATGAGAGAACCACTCTACTCTCCCATTTTTGACAGAGCAAATACAACAGCCTCATCGATAGGAGTAGAGGAAGAAGGAGATGCAACACAACCAACAGCAGTAGTTGTGCCAGGAGCATCGTGCTAGTCGCCTTCAAATAGCCCAATACCAGAGCGTCAGTATCCCCTTAGGGGGAGCTATAACCTTGATAAATGCGATAACTCCAAGATGGTGCAGAAACAAGAATGGAGGAATGTTGGATTTGTAACAGAATCAGATGAGCCAACATTGTGCAAGGTGGCTATGGCTACACGAGATGGATCAGATGCAAGTAGTGCGGCAAGAGATATAGTCACTGTTGGGCAATGACATGTGGGAGCTGACCGAGCGTCCACATGGACACAAGGTGATTAAGTGCAAGTGTGTTTTCAAGAAGAAGCAAGGAGTAGTTAGAAACCTGGAAAAGTACAAGGCAAGGTTGGTTGCCAAGGGCTACTTGCACCAGGAGGGTATTAACAATACTGAAGCCTTTGTCCCTGTTGCAAAGTTTGCCTCTATATGCATGCTCCTCTTGTATGCAGCAGCTGAGGACTTTGAGATCCACCACATGGATATCAAGACGGCATTCTTAAATGGTGACTTGGAGGAAAAGATCTTCATGGAGTAGCAGGATGGGTTCGTCATAGATTGCTAGGAGTACCTGGTTTGCAAGTTGTAGAAGTCACTGTATGGCCTCAAGCAAGCGTCGCATGCTTGAACCCAAAAGCTGGTTGTGGCATTGAGGTGAATGTGGTTTCAGGGCAACGACTGTGACTACGTCTTTTGCTGCCAGTATGAGCATGAGATCATTTTCATAAATGTCTAAGTGGATGACATGCTCCTCGTTTCCAATAGCATATCTGTACTACAGGAGTTTAAGGAGGCCACATAGGAATGAAACCAAGTGTGGGATATCAAGGAAGCATTCTACCTCCTTGGCATCATGCATGATTGTAAATCATGCACCCTCCTGCTATAGCAGAGTCGCTACATCAAGGATTTCTTGCAGCAATTTGGCATGGCAGAAGCAAAACCCATTGGCACACCGTAGGAGACGTGACAGTACCCTCGTGAGTTGTAGTACAAAAGTAGATGTAGCTAAGTGGCAACAGTACTAGATTGCCATCGGCTGTCTATATACGTGTTGTTGGCAGTTAGGCCAAACCTCGCATAGGCTCTGAGCGCTGTGAGCCAGCACATGGCTAAATCCAGACATGAGCACTAGAAGGCAGTAAAGCAGATCTTCTGCTACCTTGCTAGATTTATCAACGTCGGCATCACCTACAACAACATCGACAACAGCATCATCGGCTACACAGATGCAGATTGGTCTTCAAACCCCGAGGATCGCAAGTATATCTCTCGACATCTGTTTTTCATGAATGGGGATGCCATCAGCTTGTGTAGTAAGCGGTAGCTGGTCCTGGCCACCTCAAGCACGGAAGCTAAGTATGTCTCTCTCAACTTTGGATCCAAGGAAGCAGTTTGTATTCAGCTTCTCATGGCAAAAATGAGTGGGAAAATACCAGTTCCATTTCTTATGTGTATTGACAACAAGAGTGTAATTTTACTTGCCAAGAATCCCAAGCACTATACTTGCACCAAGCACATTGACATTGCCTATCAACAAATCAGGCACATGGTGTGGGAAGGTGCTATCAAGCTGGAGTTCACTCCAACGTGCAAGAAGGTCGCTAACTTCTACACCAAGCCAGTGACCCGCAAGGAGCAACAATTCTGCGTGAAGGTATGTGGACTGAGCTCACTTTGACTGTTCCAAAGTGGGAGATTATTGGGAACTGGGCCATTTGACTGAAATTGAGGTCCAAATGAGCAAGTTCCAGGAAACTACCAGATGCTTGCTTCGATTGTCAATCCGACTTTACCATTGGAAAGATCAGGTAAAAAAATATACATGGTCCATGTTCTAGGCCGATCCAATAGTCGGATTGGGAGATATTAATTGTTTAAGTTTCCAGGGCCATGGAAGAAGGAGAGGAACGCCTACAAGCCGCTTGTCAACACCATCTCCAACCCACATCTTCAATACGTGAGTGACAAGGCTCCTGGCTGTAAAGGTGGGTTTGAACACATTGTGTAAGAAGCATGAGAGCAAGGATCCTGAATTCCTCATACTTTTGGACGAGAAGATGATGGCGTTGAAAACACAGGGCGGTCAAGGGATGGAGGTATACCTGGACAAGGCAAAGAACCCTTTGGACAAGGCAAAGAACCGCTTTCAACAAGGCAGCTGAAAGTGGCCGAGAACCCTATGGAAGAGACGTGCTTCATTCTCTTGCTTACGCGAATTCTAACAAGCTTCAACACAGTACAAGAGATGTTGGAATACCATCTGAANAAGGGATGGAGGTATACCTGGACAAGGCAAAGAACCCTTTGGACAAGGCAAAGAACCGCTTTCAACAAGGCAGCTGAAAGTGGCCGAGAACCCTATGGAAGAGACGTGCTTCATTCTCTTGCTTACGCGAATTCTAACAAGCTTCAACACAGTACAAGAGATGTTGGAATACCATCTGAACCTCAACGTTGACTTCATTTGCACACACCTAATATAGGTGGAACTACGTCCTAAGGTAGCAACGAGCAATGGCGGCAACAACAATGAAACAGCTTTCATAACCATGGGCTCCAGCAACCAGAAACTGCAACAGCAGCCTGGACAGCAAAGGGGAAAGAAGAAGGGAAAGTGCCACTACTACAAGAGGAAGGATACAACAAAGAGTGCTTGAATTTCAAGAGGGAGCAAAAGAATCAGGAGGAGTAAGAGCCATCGTAGCAGCAGCAAGAGAGGCACAAAACTCCACGGCAGGATACAACTAGGACACAAGTAGGGCACAACTAGGGCGCATTTAGAACGCAACTAGGGCGTAGCTAGTGGCCAGATGAGGCACAACCAGGACACAACTAGGGCGCAACTAGGATGCAAGTAGGGCGTAACTAGGACGCAAGTAGGGCGCAGTCTGGACGCAACAAGGGCACAATCGGGGTAGAACTAGGGTACAAGTAGGGCACAACTAGGATGCAACTAGGATACAAATAGGGCGCAACTAGGACGCAAGTAGGGTGCAACTAGGGTGCAAGTAGGAAGCCATTGGGGTGCAACTAGAGTGCAACTAAGGCAAAAACAGGGTGCAACTAGGGTGCAACTAGGGTACAACTAGGGTACAACTAGTCTCCAAGTGAGGCGGGCACAAGTAGATTGCAACTAGGGCGCAATCAGGGTGCAACTAGGGTGGAAGTAGGGCGCAACTAGGGTGCAACAAAGGCACAATCAGGTTGCAACTAGGGCGCAACAAGGGCGCAAGTAGGGCGCAACTAGGATGCAAATAGGGCACAACTAGGACGCAACTTGGATGCAACTAGGGCTCAACTAGGGCGCAAGTATGGCGCCACTAGGGTGCAACTAGGGCGCAACTAGGGCTCAAGTGGGGTGCAAGTAGGGTACAACTAGGGCGCAATTAGGGCGCAACTAGGGCACACCTAAGGCGTAACTAGGGTGCAACTAGGGCGCAACTAGGGCTCAAGTGGGGTGCAAGTAGGGTACAACTAGGGCGCAATTAGGGCGCAACTAGGGCACACCTAAGGCGTAACTAGGGTGCAACTAGCGCGTCACTAGGTCCCAACTATGATGCAAAGAGGGTGCAAGTAGGACGCAAGTAGGGTGCAACTAGGGCGCAACAAGGGCGCAAGTAGGGCGCAACTAGGATGCAAATAGGGCACAACTAGGACGCAACTTAGATGCAACTAGGGCTCAGCTAGGGCGCAAGTATGGCGCCACTAGGGTGCAACTAGGGCGCAACTAGGGCTCAAGTGGGGTGCAAGTAGGGCACAACTAGGGCGCAATTAGGGCGCAACTAGGGCACACCTAAGGCGTAACTAGGGTGCAACTAGCGCGTCACTAGGGCCCAACTATGATGCAAAGAGGGTGCAAGTAGGACGCAAGTAGGATGCAACTAGGTTGCAAGTATGGTGCAAGTAGGGTACAACAAGGGCAGAAATAGGGTGCAACTAGGGTACAACTAGGCCGCAACTAGGGCGCACGTNGCTCAAGTGGGGTGCAAGTAGGGCACAACTAGGGCGCAATTAGGGCGCAACTAGGGCACACCTAAGGCGTAACTAGGGTGCAACTAGCGCGTCACTAGGGCCCAACTATGATGCAAAGAGGGTGCAAGTAGGACGCAAGTAGGATGCAACTAGGTTGCAAGTATGGTGCAAGTAGGGTACAACAAGGGCAGAAATAGGGTGCAACTAGGGTACAACTAGGCCGCAACTAGGGCGCACGTAGGGCGCAATTAGGACACAACTAAGTCACAAGTAGGGAGGACGTAGGGCGGAACTAGGGCGCAACTAGGGCACAACTAGGGCGCAAGTAGGGCACAACTAGGGCGCAACTAAGGCACAACTAGGGTACAACTAGGATACAACAAAGGCGCAAGTAGGGCGTACGCTGGATGCAACTAGGACGCAACTAGGGTGCAACTACGGCACAACTAGGGTGCAACTAGGGTGCAACTAGGGCGCAAGTAGGGCGCAACAAGGTCGCAACTAGGGCATAACTAATGCGCAACTAGGGAGTATCTACAGCACAACTAGGCACAACTAGGGCACAACTAGGGTGGAACAAGGGCACAACTAGTATGTAACTATGGCAAAAGTAGGGCGCAAGTATAGCGCAACTAGGGCGCAGCTACGGCGCAACTAGGGCGCAACTAGGGTACAACTAGGGTACAACTGGGACACAAGCAAAGCGCAACTAGGACGCAACTAGGGTGCAACTAGGGCACAAGTAGGGTGGAAGTGGGGTGCAGCTAGGACGCAACTAGGTCGCAATTAGCGCGTGACTAGGGCACAACTAGGGTGAAACTAGGGCGCAAGTAGGGCGCAACTAGGGTGCAACTAGGACGCAACTAGGGCGGAACTATGGTGCAACTAAAGCGCATCTAGGGTATAAGTAGGGCGCAACTAGGGCGCAACTAGGGTGCAAGGAGGGTTCAAGTAAGGTGTAAGTAGGATACAACTAGGCCAGAACTAGGACGCACCTATGGTGCAGCTAGGGCGCAACGAAGCCGCAAGTAGGGCACAAGTATGGCATAACGAGGGCGAACAAGGAAACAACTAGGGTGTAGCTAGTGTCCAACTGGGGCGTAAGTATTAGCAACCAGGGCGCAACTAGGGCCCAACTAGGGCGGAAGGAGGGCGCAAGTAGAACGTAGCTAGGGCGTAATTAGGACGCATCAAGGGCATAATTAGGACCCCACTAGGGTGTATCTACTACCCAATTAAGGCGCAATTAGGATGGAACTAGGGCACAAGACAGACGCAAGTAGGGCACAACTATGGCAGAACTAGGGTGTAACTAGGGCGTAACTATGGCACAACTAGGGCGCAACAAGGACACAAGTAGGGCACAATCAGGGCGCAACTAGGTTGCAACTAAGGTGAAACTATGGTACAACTAGGGAGCAACTAGGGTGCAACTACTACCCAAATGAGGTGCAACTAGGGCACAACTAGGATGCAAGTAGGATGCAAGTAAGACGCAACTAGGACGTAACTAGGGCGCAATAAGGGAAAAACTAGGACCCAAGTAGGGTGCAACTAGGACACAACTAGGGCACAACTAGGTCGCAAGTAGGACGCAAGTAGGGCAATACTCGGGCACAAGTAGGACACAATTTGGATGCAACTATGGTACAACTACTGCACAACTAGTGCGTAGCTAGTGCCCAACTAAGGTGCAACTAGGGGGCAACTAGGGCGGAACTATGGCGCAACGAGGGCATAACTAGGATGCAACTAGGGTGCAACTAGGGTGCAACTAGGGTGCAACTAGGACGCAACTAGAAAGCAACTAGGGCGCAACCTAGGTGCAACTAGGATGCAACTATGGCGCAACCAGGGCGCAACTAGGGCGCTATGAGGGCGTAACTAAGGCGCAACTAGGGCGCAACTAGGGCGCAACTAGGACGCAACTAGTGCCTAAGTGAGGCATAACTAGGTCACAACTAAGGCGCAAGTATGGCACAAGTAGGGCGCAACTGAGATCCAACTAGGGCACAAGTAGGGCGCAAGTAGGGCGCAATTAGGGCGCTAGTAGGGTGCAACTAGCGTGCAACTAGGGCACATTTAGGACGCAACTAGGGCGTAGCCAGTGCCCAACTAAGGCGCAAGTAGAGCGCAAGTAGGGCACAATGAGGGCAAAGCTAGTGCCCAACTGAAGTGCAACCAGGGCGCAATTTGGGTGCAAGTAGGGTGTAACAGGGGCGCAACTAGGACGCAACAAAGGCACAACTTGGGTGCAACTAGGGCCAACTAAGGCGCAACTATGGCGTAACTGAGTCGCGACTAGGGTACAACTAGGGCGCAACTAGGGCACAACTAGGGCACAAGTACACCCGAACTAAGGTATAGCTAGTGCCCAATTGAGGCACAACTAGGCATAACTAGGACATAGATAGAGCGGAAGTAGGATGGAACTATTACGTAACTAGGACACAACTAGGGTGCAGCTAGGGTGCACGTAGAATACAACTAGGGCAAAGCTAAGGATGTAACTAGGGTGCAACTAGGGAGCAAGTGAAGCGCAAGTAGGGTGGAACTAGGGTGCAAGTAGGGCGCAACTAGGGTGTAACTAGGACGCCACTTGGGCATAGGTAGTGTCCCACAGAGGCGTAACAAGGGCCGACTACTATGCAACTAGGATGCGAGTAGGGTGCAACTAGGGTCCAACTTGGGCACAACTAGGGCACAACTAGGGGGAAACTAGGGTGCAAGAAGGACGCAACTAGGTTGCAACTAGGGGGAAACTAGGGCGTAGCTAGTGTGCAAGTTGGGCACAAGTAGGGTACAACCAGGACTCAACTATGGTGCAACTAGGGCACAACTAGGGTGCAACAAGGGTGCAACTAGGGTACAAGCAGGGCGCAACTAGGATGCAACTAGGGTGTAACTTAGGAATAACTAGGGTACAACTAGGGCACAACTACGAAGCAACCAGGGCACAACTTGTACCCAACTGAGGCGTAACTAGGGTGCAACTAGGGCGCAAGTAGGATGAAAGTAGGGAAAAACTAAGGCGCAACTAGTGTGCAACTATGGCGCAACTAGAACGCAACTAGGGCGCAAGTAGGGCACAACTATGGCGCAACTAGCTTGTAACTAGGATGCAACTATGGTGCAAGTAGGATGCAACTAGGGCACAACTCAGATGGAACTCGAATGTAAGAAGGGCGCGACTAGGTCGTAATCAGGACGTAACTAAGGTGCAACTAGGGCGTAACTAGGGCATCAGAAGGGTGCAATAAGGGTGTAACTAGGGCACAAGTAGGATGTAAGTAGGGCCTAATTTGGGCACGGCTAGGGCGCAAGTAGGACTCAAGTAGGATGCAACGAGGGCGCAACTAGGGTGCAACTAGGGTACAACTAGGGTCGAACTTGGACGCAAGTAGGACGCAACTAGGGAGCATCTAGGGGGTAGCTAGGGCGCAAGTAGAGTGCAAGTAGGGCACATTTAGAGTTCAACTAGGGCGCAGGTACGGTAGAAGTGAGACGCAAGTATAACAAAACTAGGGTACACCTAGGATGAAACTAGGGCAGAAGTAGGGCGTAACTAAGGCAAAAATAGGGCGAAACTAGGGCAGAAGTAGGGCGTAACTAAGGCAAAAATAGGGCGCAAGTAGCGCGCAACTAGTGCACAAGGTGGGCGCAACTAGGGCATAAGAAGGTCGTCACTAGGTTGTTGCTAGTTCCCAACTGAGGCGCAAATAGGGCGCAACTACGGTGCAAGTCGGGCGCAAGTAAGGCGCGACTATGACACAACTAGGGATAACTAGGACGCAACTACGGCACGACTAGGGCACAACTAGGATGCAAGTAGGGTGCAACTAGGGTGCAACTAGGATGCAACTAAGGCGTAAATAGGCCACTACTACAGTGCAACCAGGGAAAAACTAGGGCACAAATAGTACCCAACTGAGGCGGAACTAGGGCGCAACTAGGGTGCAAATTGGGCCAAAGTTGGACGGAACCAAGGCGCAATCAAGGTGCAACTAGGGCGAAACTGAGACGCAAGTAGGGCGCAATTCGGGC
The DNA here is from genome assembly GCA_023375785.1 of Penium margaritaceum. Lineage (NCBI taxonomy): Eukaryota > Viridiplantae > Streptophyta > Zygnematophyceae > Desmidiales > Peniaceae > Penium > Penium margaritaceum. The sequence continues at coordinate 82,517 of SZWC01002253.1, forward strand.
GCAACTGGGGCGCAACAAGGATGCGAGTATGGTGCAAATAGGGCACAACCAGGGTGCAAGTAAGATTCAACTAGGGCACAACTAGGGCGGAACTAGGGCGCAACTAGGGCGCAACTAGGATGCAACTATGACACAACTAGGGTGCAAGTAGGATGAAAGAAGGACGCAAGTAGGGCGTAACTTGGGCGCAACTAGGGCATAACAAGGGTGCAAGTAGGGCGCAACTAGGGCGCAACTAGGGTGCAACTAGGGTGCAACTAGGGTGCAAGTAAGGTGCAACGAGGGTGTAACTAGGGCGCAAGTTGGGTACAACTAGGGTGCCAGAAGGATGCAAGTAGGGTGCAACTAGGTTGCAAGTAGGCAGCACGTAGGACGCAAGTAGGGTGCAAGTACGGTACAAGTAGGTGAAACTACGGCGCAACTAGGGTACAACTACGGGGCACCTAGGGCGTAGCTAGTGCCCAACAGAGGCGCAAGTAAGGCTCAAGTAGCACGCAAGTAGGGCGCAACTAGGGCACAATCATGGCATAGCTAGTGCCCAACTCAGGTGCAACCAGGGTGTAACTAGGGCATAATTAGGGCGTAACTAGGGCGCAACAAGGACGCTACTTAAGCGCAAGTAGAGTGCAACTAGGGCTCAACTAGGGTGGAACTAGGGCGCAACTATGGTGCAAGTAGGGTACAAGTAGGATGCAATTAGGTTGCAACTAGGGCGAAACTGAGATGCAAGAAGGGAGTAAATGCGGCCCAACTAGGGTGTACCTAGTGCCCACCGGAGGCACAAGTAGGGCGCAACTATGTTGGCATCTGGCCTAGTCTGTGCCCAAACTCGTGCCAACCTGGCCCAGTTTTGGGCGCATACTTCCAGTTTTGACAAGTGCCATACTTGGTGTCGAGCCACACAAAAGGAGAGCACAAAAGGCTCTGATGGATTGAGTACGGGCAAGCAGTTGAGCGAGAAGCTCCTCTAGATCCAATGGCTGATATGGCACGCAGAAGATGACCATCGGACAGACCAGCGTGCAAGCAAGGCTCCGTGTCCGGTCAATGAAGGGAGGAAGTGAACCGAATACGTGCCGACCGTTCAGGATGCCGATGTACTAGAGACCAAAGGACCGACTGGAATGTCTAAACAGTGCGATGGAAGAATCGTGGCCGCCTAGCAACCCAGGGACAAGCGTCAACTTCGAACAACGTCGCTGTTTGAAGATCAACGAATCAAAAAGAAAATCAAGCTTGCGATTTATCTTCACCGTCAACTTACCGATAGTGCTAGGCATTAGCCAACCTGGGATGCACAGCTGGGTGTTTACAGCTTTTGCATTTTTTTTGTTTCTAGTCTTAGTCGAGTCACAAGTAGTGCTCACTACAAATAGCCGTCATCTTAGCAAAATCATTGTTTTGTCTGTACTTTACCATTTCAGTAATGCAGGATGCTGTTGGATTCAGTAAGAGAGGAGCCGTGTACCTGTGCAGTGCTTGAGATTTATTAAGTGTGCAAGACAAATTACTCAGTTGAAGTGTGCGGCAGTTGTCTGCTGTGTGTACCACACAGAGTTTGAGTGTACAAGTTCAATGTGGAGTGTTCACTTGAGACACCTGAGACTCTAAGAGGCCTGCATTTCTAACATTTGGTATCAGAGCAGGGGGTGCCTTACTAGGTTAACTCCATTGTGGCATTGTAGTATGGCGGCGGGTGCCATGTGAAGTGATCATTTCAGGACTCCTATTATCACACCTTTGCTTTCAACATGAAGATGGTGTTCCTCAACAAGGGGCTTTGGGGAGTGGTTTCGGATCCTCCCATAGAAGTTCTAGGAGAAAGCCCCACTGTTGAGAGACAATTAACATGGCAACAATGTTGTGATCAAGCTTTATCCTTACTTTCCATGCAACTGGAGGAACGTCTAAAATCTGTGATTCGTGACAACAACAACACCGTATGCCTCGAAAAAGCTTGGAGAGCCTTGAAGAAGTGCTATCACAAAGTGAATGAAGATGAACTTGGGAATCTTCTCACTGAGTTTCACACTCAAAGAATGCAGGAGGAAACCAAATTGGAGGACCACATCTCCCATATCAAAGATCTTTCAAGCCGCATTACTGCCTTGGGAGAACCAGTTTCTGATCGAGTACTGATGTAGATAATTTTTCGTGGACTTCCCCCCAGATTCAACAACACCATTGAACGACTAAAAGATGTCAACAAGGCTTGCATCAATGACGCCGACAAGCTAGCAGCAATGGGCACTGCCATTGGTAATTATCAATCAGCCATTGACGCCATTGGTGCTACTCTCCTTGTAGTTGTCCCACCTATTCAACCGGTAGCAGCACTAGAAGCAGCTGTAGTTGCAGTGGCAGCTTTACCAAAGTCACTTTCTCTGGAGAACGCCATTCAAGAACTCATGCACTTTGAGGATGAATACATCAAAGAAAATGGCCAAGACATAGTCCTTTCGGCCAGACATTAAGGTGGAGCAGGTCGACGCTGCACAGAGAAGTTTCACTCCTACGGAAATGGCACCCAAAGCCAACTCGTGGTGCAATCTCACCAACAACCACAAGGGCAGGCCATGTGAAGGATATGAAGGCCCTGCGATTCTCGTCCACCGTGATGAACGAGAATGTTGGCGCTCCCATCGCAAAGGACATGCGCAAGCCGACTGCCCCATGCGACAAGGAGAACAACCACGTGGCTCACAAAATCAACAGCGGCAATATCCCAACCAATCCATGCTTGCCATGAGTTCATATCCTGCTGTTGCCATCGTTTCAGACCTTTTCTCTAACTTCTCTGCTCTGCTTATGGTCTTCACAAGATCAGCATCAACTTACTTAGATCATTCTTCTTTAGACATCATTCCACAACAAAATCTGCTGATGCCCACTCCTCAGATTGAAGGAGACGAAGAAGAACATGACCCTTCACCAGCAGAAAGGTTGGCTGTGGCGAAAGAAGAAGATTACCAGAGCACTCCAGATAACCCCATCAATGAAGAGCTTGCAATGTGTTGTGATGACAACTCTTTTCTTCTAACTACTGGTGTTCGGGCCGGGATCATCGACTGTGGATGTACCAAGCACATAACCAACCGTAGAGAATGATTTACAACTTTTCCCTCTTTCTCTACTACACAAAGAGATTGTATTGGAGATAGGCGTATGATCCCTATTGATGGAATTCAAACTATCAAAGTTGCTAACAATCTGAAGGGACAAATAGCCTCCCGTGTTTTTGACAACGTGCTATCCGTCGGACGCATCAACGAGAAAGGTTACAACGTAGTTTTTTACGTTGACTATGTGCTCTACGTCGAACGCATCAACGAGAAAGATCTTGCAGCCAACTTGCTTTCTGTCGGACGCATCAACGAGGAAGGTTACAACGTAGTTGACGTTGAGAAAAGCTACAAAATCTACGACATTAATGGCCAACTGGCTGTTGTCGCAAAGCGCACAATGAAACTCACTGTGCTTGAGACTCATGGCATGCCTCTACCAGACACATCCTCTGACACACTAGAGCGTGCCTTCATGGCAACAGATCTACCTGTTAAATTTGATTCATCTAGTTCATCCACAACTTATGTCATTGAAATCTGGCACCGCCGATTGGCACACATCAGTTTTCAGACTCTTGGAAAAATGGCAAAGGAGGAGATGACCTTGGATCTACCCAAGACACTTACATAATCTGTCTCTAGCTCTCCATGAAGTGGATGTCTCCCAGCCAAGCTGCATAAAAAACTGTTCAAAAGCTACATCTGTCTCAGGACCTCTCGTCCATTGGAACTCCTCCACATGGACATGTGCTACATCAAAGAGCCTTCCTTGTCCAAGAAGAATCATTTCCTGATTATTTGGGACGATTACATGCACTACGTGTGGGTCAAGCTGCTGCGCTACAAAAACGAAGCTACTGACACCATCAAGATCTGGGTTTGCCAAGTTGAGAACACAACCAACATGGCAGTTAGTAAGATTAAAAGTGCCAACCGTAGTGAGTTTATCAATGCAACTCTCTGTTCCTTCTTTGGCTTCAAGGGCATTCAACACCTGTGCACCTTGCCTCATACTCCCTAACAGAACGGCAAGGCTCAGCGTATGAATCTGACCCTCCTTGGGCGAACGCGTAGCATGCTACACACAGCTGGACTACCCTCTCCCTTCTGGGATGAAGCCATTACCACCAAAGCTTATCGCACCAACCGTGTGCCAACCTCAAAGTTGCAAGGTCACTCCAAGATGCCATATGAAGCATTAGAAGGGCATCGTCTGCATCTCAATCACGTGCGCATCTTCGGGTGCACGGTACACATCTGGCTGTGTCCTGATATTTGCTCCACATTGGAACCTCGTTCCAAACCATGCATTTTCTTCGGCTATGAAGATCAGATCGATCTATACCGAGTCAGGGACCCCACTACAAAGGCTATACTTTGTACATGCCAATCCACCTTTGATGAAGGCTTATTCTCTCAAGCCAGGGAACTCTGCTCTGATGCAACTCCGCACCTCATCTATCCGGAGACAGTCCTTGAGCCTCTGCAGAAGGTCTCGGTTGATCCCACAGAAGATGAACATGATGGATTTCTTCCACCCATCATGCCAGATGAACGTGTTCTAGCTGCACAAGATGTTGTCTTTGCCCCTCTTACCATTCTTGTGATGTGACGCTCTCAACGACAACGCAAAAAACTTTCGGTGAACCACATACGCTCCTAGTATGGCCTCAAGAAGGCTCCTCGCCAGTGGAATCTCAAAATCCACGAGTTCTTCATTCAGCAAGGCCCGACCAGGCTGTACTCTGATCTCTCAGTCTACTTCTATGGTGGTGGTGCATCCCTCGGCATCATCCTCTATGTAGACGATCCCATCCTCTTCGGACCAGCTCTCTCTGACATCACAACACTCAAACAACAACTCTATCACCGCTTTGAGATGATTAAGATGGGCCCGCTGTGGTACTACATCGGCATTCATATCACCCATGACATCATGGCTCCCACAGTCTGTCTCACTCAAGCCACCTACGTAGAGAGGGTTACTGAGAAGTTTGGTCCTGGCGCGGCCAATCCCATTGCTACTCCTCTTAACACTCAACATGGCCTTACCAAGCCCCCAACCACAGCTGGTGTGCTGCCTCCGACAGATGCCAAGACCGTTCCAAGCATCGTTAGCTCACTAATGTACGCTTCATCTGCCACTCGTCCTGATCTTTCTTATGCTGCTGGCATTCTCAGCCAGGACTGTCAAAATCCCACAGCTGTCCATCTTGTGGCCGCCAAGCGCAGCGTCCGCTATCGGCGTTCAACTGCTACTCTTGGTATTCGGTATAAGCCTGGCTCCAATCTCATCACCAGCTTCTGCAAGGCCGATCTCTCTAGTGATCAAACCACAAGTCACTCCACCTTTGGCTACGTCTTCATGGTCAACGGTGGACCCGTCAGCTGGCGCTCAAAGAAGTAGTCTGTGGTAGCCCTCTCCAGCATCGAAGCTGAGTACATCACTGAAAGCGAGGCCACCCGCAAAGCCGTTTGGCTGCGCATGCTCCTCTCATAGCTTGGCTTTGACCAACTCAAAGCCTCAACCATCTAGTATGACAATGAGGGAGCGATTGCCTTGACCCAGGATCCTGTCCTTCACAACCGTATGAAACATGTTCGCCGCTAGTATCATTATGTTGGTGATGCTGTTGCCGATGGCAAAGTCTCTATGCTCTACATTCCCACTGCCGATCCAACCGCTGACATTCTGACCAAGGCTCTCTTAGCAAATTGCCATGCTGCCCTCTGCACTTGCCTTGGCCTTGTTTCCTTGCTGCTTGCACATTCTCTCTCTTGGTCGTCTCCCTCTGCTCCTCCCAAAATGAGGCAATGGAACTGATGGAGGTGGCTATTGACAACGCCGTCATCCAACTCTGTTTTTGTGCCTCCCAAATTAGGCGTTGGCACGGAACTAGGGCTCGTATGGCTGCTACGTCCCTCTCCTCTATCACTGTACTCTCTCTCTCCTCCTCCTTGATTGACCTCCCGGATCACCCCACATGAGGCATTGGATGTAGTGGCTGTTCGCGGTGCTGCCGCTCTCCCCTTGCTTGCTTCTGCTTGCTTTTGCTTGCCTTGACATGTCTATGCTCCTTCTTTGCCTTGCGGTCTTCTCCTCGTGGCTGTATCCTCGCCTTGCAACAAGCTCCGGATTGACTTCTTGATTTGTTGACCACTCGCTGGCCCTTCCTCTCTCACTCTTCTCGGACATCCTCGATTCTTGTCCGTGAGTCTTCCACCGAATGTCAGTTTTGACCAACCTTGAAGATCAAAGAACCAAGAAGAAAATCAAGCCTGCAATTTAACTCCGCCGTTGACCTACCGAGGGCGTTGGGCATTAGCCAACGTCGCATGCACAACCAGGTGTTTACTGTTTTTATATTTCTGCTGTTTCTAGTCCTAGTGGAGTCGCGAGTAGCGCTCAATACAAATGGTCATCCTCTTAGGAAAATCATTGCCTTGTATGTACTTCACCGTTTTAGTAATGCAGCATACCATTGGATTCAGCAAGCAACAAGCCGTGTACCTGTGCAGTGTGTGAGATCTATTGACAAGTGTATAAGATACATTACTCAGTTGAAGTGTGCAACAGTTGTTTGCCGTGTGTACCACACAGAGTTTGACTGTACAAGTTCAATGTGGAGTGTTCACCTGAGACACCAGAGATTCTAAGAGGCCTACATTTCTAACAAACTAGGGCGCAGCTAGGACCGAAGTAGGACAGAAGTAGGGCACAAGAAGGATGCAACTAAGGCGCAACTAGGACGCAACTAGGGTGTAACTAGGATGCAAGTAGGGTGCAACTAGGGTGCAGATAGGGCGCAACTAGGATGCAACTTAACCTTGATGTTAATAAACTTACTTCAAAATCTGAAATTTCAATCCTCGCTATATAACTTCACAGTCACTTTGGGAGAAATAGTAAAAATTGTAGTCACCAAACATTGCCTTGGGTGTTTCACACATGCATGTAGGATAGTGACCACTGTAACGTAGTACCTATTTTCTCAACACAGTCTACTCATTCATTGAGTGACCAAACTACCATTAGTTATTGCAATGGCTACTTTTGACAAACATTGCTATAGTGGAGGAAGGAGGCATAGAAAAAACAGTAAGCATGGCATATGATGAAAATCAAGGTTACGCACATTGCACTCCAGATACAAGAGCAAACCACATGGAACTAGCTCTATAACTACTTCTGTTTTGCTGCTTGCTTGCGCTTGGCTGCCTTGCTTGCTAGTGTTACTGGACGTTTTGCTGGCCTGGCAGCCCCTGGGGTCTGGAAATCTTCTACTTGGGCACTTCCCGCTCCGTCTCTGGGAGCCTTTCCAATCTTGCTAGCGCCAGTAGATATTGGCACTTTTGCTCAATCTATTTTTCCTGCTATGGCTCTTTTTGCAACTGCCACAACTGTTTCTCCTTCTGGTGCTCTCTCTGCTATTGCATCTTTTGTTGCTCCATCATTTGATGTTGAAACTACTTCAGTTGCTTCTTTGTCCCTCTTTCCATGCTCCTCCTCACTCCCTCCCTTGGCCTCTCCACCTCCAGATCCTAGTATTGCTATTGCCTCTTTGCTGGATTTCTCTGGTGGCTTCTCGTGAGCACGGATGCGCACTGGACGTGCGTGTGGTAGCCCGTGGGTGTCACTCAGCATGTGGACATTGGCCATGACTTCGACCACATCATCGTCATCTGTTAGGTCTTCCTCATCATCCTCACCTTCTTTGTCATCGCTATCATGCTCGCTTTCAGGCTCACTAAGAACACCTTCCTCGTCCACCACTTCCCCATCATCCTCACTGCTCTCACCATCTGCCTCCGATTCTACTACCCTGCTTAGTTCCCTTGCAGCCTTGCGCCCGTTGCGGCCGTGGTGCTTGCGGAGGCGTACGTGGAACCGCACTAGCAGTTCCAGCGTGCTCACCAACAACCTGTTTCTCCTGGCAGTGTGAATGAGCTTGTGTGATGAAAAAACACGTTCACATTCGGAAGATGAACATGGCTGAGAGAGGATTTTGAGGGCCATGTCTCGAAGTACCGGAAGACTGTACATATGGTTAACATGCCATTCAACTGCTGACATTGTACCACACTTGACTTTTGCCACAGCTGCAATGGCTTTGCTGATTCACTTGGGAGTGATCATGGAGTCACTCACAAGACTGATCTGAGCCTTTTGAAAAGCAGAAATCTCTTGCATGACGACATCATGGTCATTCACCAAAGCCTCCACCTTGGACAAGTTGTTGCCAAAATGCTCCGGGTGCAACCTACGTGTGGCTACATACAAAGGACAAGCCATGTCCTTTGACCACCTATGCTCCATCCTGCCCAAAACAAACTTCACAAGGCTCTGTGCCACCCGACGTGCCTTTTTTCCTTTCTTCTCACATAGGCCTTTCAGTTGCTCAGCACAGTCAAGCAAACCTTCGTATACATCTCGTGCACCACCACCTGCCTTGTCGACAACTCTCAGCACCTGCACCAGAGGCAGCAACAAGTCTTTGAGCTGACGCACCTGCTGCCAAAACACCTTCCTCCTGATGATTCTACGCACCTCACGCTTTCCGCTCCTGAATCCTACATCCCTTTGTGATCCAACCTTCTTCCACACATCCAACTCCACAAATGTCCCCAGATGCTCCCTCAACTCTAACAACTGCTCAACCATGTCATACACTAATGCAAAACGTGTATCACAATGGATTTCAAACACCTTCCCACCAGTCTTCTCCTTCAACCAGGTCCTGGGCATGGCGTTGTTTCTGAAGAACACAATGACCTTCTCACACCGAGAGATAATACATGCATCCCAAGCACTCTTCCCAACATCCTTCATCAATAGATCAATGTTGTGCGCACAACAGCCCTGAAAAAACACCCTCGGAAACTTCTGTCGCAGCTCGCCAAATGCCTTCTTGTTGATAGAGGCATTGTCACATATGACAGAAATGACTTTGTCCTGACCGACGACCTCAATGGCAACCTCTATCATGGCTGCCGTGTGGTCTGCATCCCGCACAAACCCAGATGCATCATTGGAGAACAAGTGCACGGATCCCGTGGCATTACAAGCTAAGGGTGCACACAGGTTCCGCGGATCTGCGGATCTGATCCGCAGAGAGACGGATACGGGTCGACCCGCGGTTCCGGATTCAGCCAGCCGATCCGAACCAGGATCCACGGATATCCAGCCCCCCCGGGGAGGGGGGGGGGGGCTGCGTACCAGACCTTCGGCTTCCATCGAACTGACCTCGTCAACCTCGGGTCCGTATCCGGGTCTTTACGGGTCAGACCCGCGGGTCTCATCCGTCGACCCGCGGATTCTGTGGTAGAATATTATGTGTATTATTCCACATGTGTGGCTCACATCCGGCATGTTGTCTTTCTTAAGGGGTCATGGGTCCCGTAGAGGCCATCAAATTACTTATCATTGATTGTGCCTTTGACATTTTGAGAACTCGAATGGCGATCATTCATGCATACGTACGTACGTGGCTTTGACATGGAAAATATCAGATTTGACTTGGATGCGGTCATACACATGTAATGTGGTATGTCTTAAACAAAGGTTTGACCTCTTACTAGAATGGTTTGCGAATGTGGACACCAATCTCAAGCAACTAGTGACGTGGATTAGCTGACAGCTCATCCATGACAGAAGCGGCGGGTGACGCATGGCACGCGTCTTTGCGCGATTGGTTGCTATAAGCTTCCAACCGTGCATAGACGCACGACATGCGTGCAGCGAACTTAGCCAGTATGTGACTACAAATGCTCACGGTGGCATATTCCAGCTAAGCCTATCCTCGCCTTAGCTGTATTTTTCATGACCGGCTAGCGGTTTGCATGAGTGCGGTCTGTCAAGTTGAAACTTTAACATCGCTTAAACATGCACATTAAATGCTAAGGTACTCAATCTGTGTACTTTCAGCGGTAAACCTAGCACATATTTCTTTTTGTAATTTAGTCGAAATAATCAATTTTGTACTGTGTATTTCGAAGACAGTAGGGTATCGGCAACCGATGGGGGGGATGTCCAGTGCATTGGTCCGTTTGCCTTCCACGTTCCCGTGGTTGTCAGTTGTAACATCTTTTTCGACTAAGTGTGCGATCTGTGGATGGCGGACGACGCTCTAGCGGATGATGCAGCTAACGGCTCGACCCCTCTCGGCGAGGAGAACAGCGGGGATGAGACAACCGCGGGTGACAAACGGAAGGCATCAGATGACACCAACGTCATCTGGACTGTGTTCACAAAAAAGGATGGACCCGCCGGCGAACCTCGCGTGTACTGCAACCTCTGTCCGGCTAACTACTCAGCGAGCAACAAGTCCGGCGGGAGCACGGGCAACATGTGGAAGCACATGCGGGTGTAGCACAACGCCACGTGGAAGAAGCTGAAAGAGGATGCGGCGGCAGCGACTCTACGGGCAGCCACCATCCAAGTTGTCACCGTGGCTGCCGAGGTGCAGGATGTCAACCCGAAGAACACTGAGATTGCGCGTGGTGTTTCGGCTGTGGGCCAAGTCTTCAACAAAAAATACTTTATCTCTTGGATCTGGAAGCACGTCATCGACAAGAACTGCTCCTTCCTCTCCATGGAGTCGTGCTGGCTACAGCAGGCCCTGCTTCACGCCAATCCTGCCGTGGTCTTGCCTGGACGCATGACAATCTTGCGCCAAATCGTCATCGCAGCTGCAGCCTACCGAGCACGCATCAAGAAGATGCTGACAAAGGTAAAGTCAGCGGTAAGCTTCACCACAGACGGGTGGAAAGGAGATAACCGCATGAAGTACCTGGGTGTCACAGCACACTGGATGAGTGACTGGAAGATTAAGACCATGGCCCTGTCTTTCCCACCCATCCCTGAAAGTCCAACTGCTGCAAGGCTGTTTGAGGTCTTTTCTGAAGCACTGAAGACTTGGGGTCTCTGGGATAAAGTCTTTTGCCTGACCGTTGACAACGAGAGCAGCAACGACAGCATGATTGACAACTTCATTATCCCCGCTGTTGACTGCACCCTTGAGAAGGCTGGGCACATCAGGTACCTCGGCCATGTCATGAATCTTGCTGTCAATGACCTGCTCAGCTTGCCTGCCGTGACTGACATCATCGCAAAGGCACGCAACATTGCTGTGTTTGCAACCAGAAGCACACCTCGTGAACAGTCTCTGATCAACCGTACCACAGCTGCGGGACTCACATGGCAGAGCCTCCACCTGGACACAGAGACTCGCTGGAACGCCACGCTGGACATGATGACGCGTGTGTTGCATCTAAAGCCGGTCCTGCCTGGCTGGCTGGATGGGTATGGCCGTGACGGTGAGGGCCTGAAACCCACCACAGACCAGTGGACACTTCTTGCTCTCCTCACGGTCATCTTGCGGCCCTTCAAGGCCTACATAGACGATGTGAGCGGGAGCAAGTACCCGACGCTAAACCTTGTTATCCCATTCTTTGAGAGCATGTTCGACAGGCTCCACGGGTGGCAGGTGAAAGCAGTAACAGCAGAGCAGAAGAGCAAAAGAAGAGGCGCAGCGGGCAGGCTGGACGCAAAGGAGACGCTGCTCTTGGCGATCAAGCCAGGGCTTGAAGCGGCCATGCAGAAGCTCGAGAAGTACGCGCGTCTCCTGAGCGAACAGCATATCCTGGCCACCGCAGCTGACCCGCGCTTTCGACTCCGCTTTCACGAGCACACGCACAAGCTCATGGGCGTTGCTAACGCGGCCGCGCTGCACACAAAGGTGCTGGAGCTGTTGCGGCCATACTATGCCAGGGTTGAGGAGCGGCGAACAGCAACAGCTGAAATGGCAGCCGTAGCTAGTGAAGGGAAGCAGCGGCAAAGCACTGGGCACACGGGTGGCAGCCAAGAGTCATCTACAACCGGGGCGTCGTCCTCAGCCTCGGGGCGACAGCTCCGTCCGCGGCCAGAGCAGCAACGTGCTGAGGACGACGCCCTTTTGCAGGCTGCCGTCGCAGACCCGATGGCTTGCATGTTTGAAACTCCTGAAGCGGCTCCTAAGCTTGAGGAGCCACTTACATGTGTGGAGGAGGAGCTTGACAGGTGGTCGAAGCTTCCCAAGAAGAGTTCAAAGACGCATATCCTGAAGCACTTCAAGAAACTTGAGCACAAGTTCCCTTCTCTGTATCTGCAGTGCCAGGCACTTCAACCCCCTCTGAACGTCTCTTCTCATTGGGCAGGCACGTTATTACGGACTTTCGGCACTCCCTCGCGCACCTTACCGTGGAGAACCTCTTGACGATGAAGAGCTGGATCAACGAACCTGCACTCTTGGATTTCCCCATCAGCAGGCATGGGCAGGTGGTAGAGGAGTTTGCTGCAGAAGAGGCTAGGATCAACGCACTACGGCGAGCAGCTAGGGATGAGGGGCTCGTTGGAGAGGCTGCTGAGGAGCTCGAGGGGCTTAGCCTCTACGTGAATGGTGAAGATGATGATGCGGATGTTAGGGATGGTGTTGGTGGAGGTGACGATGATGATGGCATTCCCGATGATGATGTCATTGAGATGGGAGTCTGACAGTTGATAAACAACTTCCATGTTCAATTTCCATGTTCCATTTCCTTTCTGCATTCCATGTTCCATTTCCATGTTCCCTTTCCTTTCTGCAACNAATTCATTCAGACTTCAAAACATGTGAAGGACAACTGAGACATTACAAGAAATATGTAAAGCAAATAATACATGTTTGTCAAGTGACCATATGATAGATGTAAATGGAATGATACAGAGAGCATACAGTGGGAGAGAGAGAGAGAGAGACAGAGAGAGAGAGAGAGAGAGAGAGATAGAGAGAGAGAGAGAGAGAGGGAGTGAGGGTGATGGGGCAGAATGGACTCCCCACAAAAATGACAAAATTTCATGGGCAACATGCCTGGTAAAAATGCGCAACAGAACCAACCACATCAATCCGATGACATCCGCGGATCCACCGAAACCGCGGATCGGGACCCGGATCCGCGGTTCCGGTTCTTATGATCTGAACCGACCCGCGGATCCGGTTCCATTCTCAGATCCGCGGATTTGACCCGGTGTGCACCCTTATTACAAGCCATGGCATTCTATATTGGTCAAATTTGCCAATCTGACCACTCAACTGCCAGGCTTGTGCCATAGGTTGACCAGGCCTGCTTCAATGGAGCATCGAGCTCCTCCAACTCCTTGTCAAGCTTTGGGAGAAGATCGCGCACTACTGTGCCACGGCTTGGAAAATGGAATCCTGCTGTTGTTTTCTTGGCTGCCTTGATGACCTCCATCAACACAGGTTCGCGGCGGAAGGAAATGGGGAGGGCACCTATGCACATGAGCTTCAGAATACTGAGCTGGCAGTGGTTGTTATGCATGCAGTCTGAGTGTTCAACCATGGCTGACTGCCTTAACATGGCAGCCTTGTTCACATCAAACAGCATAACCTCTCCATCCGACTGTGTTGATGCTGGCAGCATGCTTTGCTTTGATGCACCCCCTCCCCCCCATCCTCCTCATCACTAGAAATCTCCAAGGTAAGGCCAGCCACCTTTGCTTGCTGCTCCCGTTCTCTTTTCTCCCACAACTTCACCCAACCGACAGGTAGGTCTATTGCGCCGCACATCTCACCCTCGCCTTTGTAAAGCTTAATGTTGTACGGCTGCCATCCTGCTGGTGGTGGTGGAGCCCTTTCCAGTCCGAGCGCATCTGTCGCCGTTAGTGGTGGGTAGGGGCATTTCCCAACATTGGAGTTGTTACACACAAAGTGCCCGCGAATACGGTCACATGTCCCTCTGTACTCCGTTGCACAAGAGCCGCACTTGAAGCCCGCCTTTTTTGCGTCTGTCGGCCGCTTTTCGCAACATCGTGAGAGCTCCTTTGTCAGGAAATCTCCTGTCAGCGGGCGCCACTTTGGGGGGTTCCACTTGCTTGCGTCAAATCACTAGCTGTAGCAGAACATGCTGGTGTACTACCTGATGTAGAAGCCTTGTTAGTGACAGTTCCTTGGGAGCTAGCCATGGCAGTGGCTCTGGCTGCGGGCCGCGAAGGCTGCCGCAGCCTGTGGCAAACTTTGTCACCCGCAGCCAAAACGTGTAAGTGTGGAAGCGAGCACGGAAGAGAGGTGTATGAGCTTACTACAACCGAGTTGGATTCAGGGTGTTGAACCCGCTGAGACTGATACCTACAATGAACCTAGTCAATGGTACAGGATGAAGTGTCTAAGTTGCTAGAAAATAATATCTTCGTAGGTGGAGTTGCCGCCAGCCAGCAGCCTCCTCACGTGGCAGAGAACAAGGGAAAAGTTAGCGGCCTGTAGCCACCTTTGCATATCCACAAAAGAGACATGCAAGCCGTCATTGGTCACTAAGAAGCTTGCAGGGTCCAGATGGCATAACGTGGATCCAGTCATGCATGAATTTAGCGCTCACATGCATCGAAGTGAATGCATGTTATAGAGGCTCGTCGTGCAAAAAACTGGTCCGGTCGTCTTCCAGATTTTTGGATTTTCTCGTTGCAAAGAATAGTGTTTCGGCTGAACTGGCAGTTTCGACGATCCCAGTTGCGCCACACAATAGCCTCGACATCAATGTAGCATCAAAGCTCATTGATGTACCGATGTCGTTCTAGCCAGCCTACGTCGAGCCTCAAAGGCAAATCTGGACGTAGCTTGTGCCCAACTAAGACGCAAGTAGGACGAAAGTAGGATGCAAGTCGGGCGCAAGTAGGGCACAACTAGGGTACAACAAGGGTTCAACTAGGGCGCACTTAGGGTGAAAGGAGGGCGCAAGTAGGGTACAAGTAGGGTGCAACCAGGACGCAACTAGGGTGCAACTAAGGCGTAACTAGGGTGCCACTAGGGTGCAACTAGGGAACAAGGGCGTAAGGAGGGCACAACTAGGGCGCGACTAGGGCGATGCTAGGGCACAAGTAGGGTGCAAATAGGATGTAACTAGGGCTCAACTAGGGTGCAAGTAGGGCACAAGTAGGGTGCAACTAGGACACAACTAGGGCGCAACTAGGGCTCAACTAGGGCGCAATTAGGGTGCAAGTAGGGCACAACTAGGGAGTAACTAGGGCGCGACCAGGGCGCAACTAGGGTGCAACTAGGGCGCAAATAGGGGTATAACTAGGGTACAACTAAGGTGCAATTGAAGTGAAAGGAGGACGTAAGTAGAGCGCAACTAGGGTGCAAGTAGGACACAAGTAGGGTGCAACTAGGGCGTAACAAGGGCACAACTAGGGTGCAAGTAGGACGCAAGGACACAACTAGGACAAAACTAGGATACAACTAGGACGCAAGTAGGACGCAAGTAACATGCAAGTAGGGCGCAACTAGGGAGGAAATAGGGCACAACTAGGGCGTAAGTAAGACGCAACTAGGGTGCAACAAGGACGTAACTGACACGCAACTAGGGCGCACATAGGACGCAACTAAGGCGCAACTAGTGCCAAACGGAGGCGTAACTAGAGAGCAACAAGGCCGCAAGTAGGGTGAAAAAAAGGCACAACTAGGGCGCAACTAGGGTGCAACTAGAGCGCAACTAGGGGACAACTAGGGCGCAACTAGAGGGGAAATAGGGCGCAACTAGGGCGCAACTAGGATACGAGTAGGGCGCATATAGGGCGCAACTAGGGTACAACTAGGGCGCAACTAGGGCGCAAGTAGGACGCAACTAGGATGTAACTAGGGTTCAACTAGGGCGCAACTAGGGTGCAACAAGGGTATAACTAGGGTGGAACTAGGGCACAAGTAGGGTGCAACTAGGACGCAAGTAGGGTGCAACTAAGGCGCAACTACGGTACAACTAGGGCACAACTAGGGAGCAACTAGGACGCAACTAGTACGTGCTTGAGGCGCAACTAGGGTGCAACTAGGGTGCAAGTAGGGCACAAGTAGGGCAGAACTAGGGCGCAACTAGGGCGCAACTAGGGCGCAACTAGGACGCAACTAGGATGCAAGTAGGGTGCAATCAGGACGCAACTATGGTGAAACAAGGGTACAACTAGGGTACAAGTGGGACACAACTAGGGCACAACTAGGGCGTAACCGGAACGCAATAGGACGCAAGTAGGTCGCAACTAGGGCACAATAAGGACCCAACTAAGGCACAACTAGGGTACAACTAGGCTCAAGTAGGGTGCAACTAGAACACAACCAGGGTGCAAGTAGAACGCAAGCAGGTCGTAAGTAGGATGCAACTAGGATGCAAGTAGGATGTAGTGAGGCGCAACGAGGATGTAACTAGGTCACAACTAGGGCAAAACTAGGGTGCTACAACGTTGCAAGTATGACGCAACTGGGATTCAACTAGGCAAAAAGTAAGGCGCAAGTTTGCCACAACTAGGGCATAACTAGGATGCAACTAGGGCAGAAGTACATCGCAAGTAGGACGTAACTAGGGCGCAAGTAGGGCACAACTAGGGCAAAACTAGGGTGCCACTAGGGCGTTGCTAGTGCCCAACTAGGGTGCCACTAGGGCGCAACTAGGGTTAAATCTGGTGCAAGTAGGGCGTAACTATGACACAACTAAGGCGTAACTAGGGCGCAACTACGGCACAACTAGGGCGCAACTAGGATACAAGGGGGGTACAACTAGTACGTAACTAGGAAGAAACTAAGGCGCAACTAGGGTGCAACAAGGGCAAAACTAGGGAACAACTCGGCCGCAACTTGTAGCCAACTGAGGCGCAACTAGGGCGCAACTAGGATGCGAGTAGGGCCAAACTAGGACACAACTAGCGCAAAACTAGGGTGCAACTAGGGCGAACAAGATCGCAAGGAGGGCGCAACTAGGACACAACTAGGGCGCAACTGGGACTCAAGTAGTGTGCAAATAGGGCGCAACAAGGGTGCAAGTAGGATGTAACTAGGGTACGACTAGGGTGTAAATAGGGCGCAACTAGGGCATAGATTGTGTCCAAGTGAGTCGCAACTAGGGCGCAACAAGGGAGCAACTAGGGTGCAACTAGGACACAACAAGGGCGCAACTAGGGCGCAAAAAGAGTGCAACTAGGGTGTAACTAGGATGTAACTAGGGTGCAACTAGGGTGCAACTAGGGTGGAACTAGGGCATAACTAGGGTGCAACTAGGGCGCAACTAAGACGTAACTACGGTGCAACTAGGGTGCAAGTAAGGTACAACTAGGACAAAACTAGGGCCTAACTAAGACATAACTAGGAGGTAACTAGGACACAATTACTGCTTAAATGAGGTGAAACTTGGGCGCAACAAGGGTGCAAGTAGGGCGCAAGTAGGGTGTAACTAGGACACAACCAGGGTAAAACTAGGGTGCAACTAGGGTACAACTAGGGCACAACTATGACTCAACTAGGGTGTAACCAGGACGAAAGTAGGGCATAAGTAGGGCGTAACTAGGGTGCAACTAGGGTGTAACTAGGACGCAAGTGGGGCAAAAGAAGACGCAACTAAGGTGCTACGAAGGTGCAACTAGGGCGCAACTAGGGTACAAAAAGGGTGCAACTAGGGCGCAAGATGGGCATAACTAGGGTGCAAGAAGGGTGTAAGTAGGGCGTAACTACGGTGTAAGTAGGCGGCAAGTAGGGCGCAAGTAGGGCGCAAATAGGGTAAAAATTGGGTGCAACTAGGGCACAACTAGGGCACAACTAGGGCGTAGCTAGAACCCAACTAAGGTGCAAGTAGGGCATAAGTAGCGCGCAACTAGGGCGTAACTAGGGCACAATAAGGGCGTAGCTAGTGCCCAACTGAGGCAAAACTAGGGTGCAACTAGGGTGCAACTAGGACACCACTAGGGTGCAAGTAGGACGCAACTTGGATACAACGAGGGCAAAACTGGGGTGCAAGATGGGTACTAGTACAACCCAACTAGGGCGTAGCTAGTACCCAACTAAGGCACAAGTAGGGCGTAGCTAAGACGCAGCTAGGGTGGAAGTAGGAAGAATGTAGGGTGCAAAAAAGACGCAACTAGGGCGCAACTAGGATGCAACTAGGGCGCAACTAGGGCGCAACTAGGGTACAAGTAGGGTGCAACTAGGGTGCAACTAGGACACAACAAGGGTACAACTAGGATGCATCAAGGTTGTACGTAGGGTACAACTAGGGTGCAACAAGGACGCAACTAGGAAGTAGCTAGTGTCCAACTGAGGCTTAACTCGGGTGCAACTAGGACGCAAGTCGGGCGCAAGTAAAGCACAACTAGGATCAAATAAGGGTGTATCTAGGGTGCAACTAGGGCAAAACGAGGGCACAACTAGGTCACAAGTAGGGTGCAACTAGGATGCAACTAGGGTGCAACTGAGGCGCAACTAGTTTGCAAGTAGGGTGCAACTAGGGAGCAACTAGAGCATAAGTTCGACGCAGCTAGGGCACAACTAGAGCATAGCTAATTTGCAATTAGGGTGCAACTAGGGTACAACTAGGGTGCAACTAGGGCTTAACCAG
Organism: Penium margaritaceum; assembly: GCA_023375785.1. Taxonomy (NCBI): domain Eukaryota; kingdom Viridiplantae; phylum Streptophyta; class Zygnematophyceae; order Desmidiales; family Peniaceae; genus Penium; species Penium margaritaceum. The sequence goes on from SZWC01002253.1 coordinate 100,984, forward strand.
GGCGTAACTAGGGCATTACTAGGGCACAAATAGGTCATAACTAGGGTACAACTAGAGCACAACTAGGGTACTCGTAGGACGCAAGTAGCGCTCAACTTGGACGCAAGTAGGAAAGAAGTAGGATGCAACGAGGATACAACTAGGACGCCATTAGGGTGCGACTAGGGCACAAGTAGGACACAACTAGGGCGCGACTATAACACAATGGGGTCGCATGTAGGACGCAAGTAGGACACAACTTGGGTGCAACTAGGGCGTAACTAGGGCGCAACTTGGGCGCAACTAGGACGCAAGTATGGTGAAACTAGGGCGCAACTAGGGCGTAACTAGGGCGTAACTAGGGCGCAACTAGGGAACAAGTAGGGCGCATGTAGGGCGCAAATAGGGTGCAACTAGGGTACAATCAGGGCGCAAGTAGGGTGCAACTAGGATGCAACTAAGGGACAAATAGGGTGCAACTACGGTGTAACAAGGTTGCAACTGGGGCGCAAGTAGGGTGCAACTAGGGCCCAACTAGGACGTGTCTAGGGCGCAATTAGGGCGCAGAAAAGGCGCAACTAGGGCGCAATTCGGACGCACATAGGGCATAACGAGGTCGCAACCAGGGTGCAAGTAGGACGCAACTAGGGTACAGCTAGGATACAAGGAGGAAGAAAGTAGGGTGCAAGTAGGGCAGAACTAGGGTGCAAGTAGGGAGTATGTAGGGTGTAACTAGGGCGCAATTTGGGCACAACTAGAGCGCAACTAGGGCGTAAGTACGACGCAAGTAGGACGTAACTTGGACGCAACTAAGATGCATGTATGGCACAAGTAGGGAGTAACTAGGACGCAACTAGGGCGCAACTAGGACGCAACTAGTACATGTTTAGGGCACAACTAGGGTACAACTAGATCGCAACTAGGAGCACGAGTATGGCACAAGTACAGTGCAAGTAGGGCACAACTAAGGTGCAACTAGGGTACAACTAGGGCGCAAGTAGGTTGCAAGTTGGGCCAAGTAGAGTACAACTAGGGCGCCACAAGGGCGCAACTAGGGTGTAAGTAGTGTGCAAGTAGGGCGCCACTAGGGCATAAGTAGGGCACAATTAGGGCATAGCTAGTGTCCAACTAAGGACCAAATAGGGTATAACTTTGGCATAACTGGGGCATAGCTAGGGTGTAATTAGGGTGTAACTAGGGTACAACTAAGGGCACAACTAAGGCGCAACTTGGGCGGAAGTAGGGCTCAAGTAGAGCGCAACTAAGTCACAACCAGGGTGCAGTCAGGGAGTAACTAGCGCACAACTAGGGCACAACTAGGGCACAACTAGGACACAACTAGGGCACAACTAGGGCAAAACTAGGGCACAACTAGGGCACAACTCGGGTGCAACTAGGGTGCAAGAAGGGCACACGTATGGTCTAACTATGGCGTAGCTAGTGCCCAACTGCGGTGCAAGGAGGACGCAAGTAGGGTGCAGCTAGGGTGAAAATAGGATGGGAGTAGAGCGCATGTAGGGTGCAAGTAGGGTACAACTAGGGCGCAATGCAAATGGAACTAGAATGTAAGCATGGTGCAACTAGGGAAAAACTAGGGCGCAACTAGGGCACAACTAGGACGCAACTAGGGCACAAGGAGGGTGAAAGTAGGACACAACTAGGGCACAAGTAGGGTACAACTAAGGTACAACTAGGACGCCATTAGGGTCTAGCTAGTGCCCAACAGAGGCACAACTAGGAGTCAACTAGGGAACAAGTAGGAGCCAACTAGGACACAACTAAGGCGCAACTAGGGCGCAACTAGGGCGCAACTAGGGCGCAACTAGGGTACAACTAGGGCGCAGCTAGGACGCAACTAGGGTACAAGTAGGATGAAACAAGGACGCAACTAGGATGCTACTAGAGAGTAGCTAGGACGTAACTAGTACCTAACTGAGGCGCAAGTAGGGCGCAATCGGGATGCAAATGGGGCACAAGCCCGGCACAACTAGGGCACAACTAGGGAGAAACTAGGGCGCAACTAGGTTGTAAGCAAGGCACAACTAGGATGCAACTAGAGCATAACTAGGGCGCATATAGGGCGCAAGAAGGGCACAACTAGGGCGCAACTAGGGTACAACTAGGGCCACAACTAGGGCATAGCTAATGTCCAACTAAGGTGCAACTATGACGCAACCGAGGCACAACTAGGACACAAGTAGGGTGCAGCTAGGACGCAACTAGGGCGTAGCTAGGGTACAAATAGGGCACAAGTAGGGCACAACTAGGGTGCAAGAAGGGTGCAACTAGGGTGTAACTAGGGCGCAACTAGGGCAGAACTAAAGCGCAAATAGGGCACAACTAGGGAATTACATCCTTTTTTGCCATCGGCCAAAGCCGGGTCTGACAGTATGCGAGGATTGGCTTTCCACCGCGGTTCACGTTGTGCTATCCCTGCGGGTCTATTCTATGGTTTTGAAACACCGCAAAAACGCTTTTGATCACCTTGTTGTGCCACTTCTGGTCAATCAATATCCAATATTATCCACCAAATCCCTCTGCCCACTAAATCCCTTCTCCTTTCCTCCTGTGGATAATCAAGCAAGTTAACACGAGAGAATTCATCAAGCATACCCTTTTCCTTGCATAACACAATCTTACAGCACCTTGTGATTCAACACCAGATCACTCAATGCGGGTTTTTAGGTGAATATGTTGGGAAATGAGCCATCCGGCTCAGTTTCAGGTCCACAGGAGCAAGTTCCAGGAAAGTACCAGATGCCTGCTCCGATCGTCAATCCGACTTCACCATTGGAAAGATCAGGTGGCAAAATGTCCACGGTCCAAGTTTGAGGCCGATCCAACGGTCGGATTGGGATATATGAATTTTCAAAGTTTCGGCGGTCATGGACCGTCGATGTCTGGGTGGGCATGGGTGATGGCTCCATGCCTTAGCCTGAGAAAAGAAGAAGGCAAGAGGTCCAGGGTCAAGACCTGATGGGAGAAATATCCAAAAAGGTCCTTGGTCTTAGGATTGCCTTGTCAGAGTGTGCTGACTAGGATAAAGGTACCTCTCCTTACTTTTTAGGTGAGGTGAGATCCTTGTGTGCTAGCCATGGACACATGGCGATTCTCCATGGGTTTGTGGGTTATGTGACCACTAGGAGTGTGCCATGAGAGCATTCTCTAGCTCTCTAGGT
>SZWC01002253.1:108583-123463 GCA_023375785.1 Penium margaritaceum
AAGTACCAGAGCGCCGTCGGCAGTCTCATGTACCTGATGGTGGCAACCAGGCCGGACCTCGCACAGGCTGTGAGCGCTGTGAGCCAGCACATGGCTAATCCCGGACCGGAGCACCAGAAGGCAGTGAAGCGGATCTTCCGCTACCTTGCTGGAACCATCAACATCGGCATCACCTACAACGGCAATGACAACAGCATCATCGGCTACACAGACGCAGATTGGGCTTCAAACCCTGAGGACCGCAAGTCCATCTCTGGACATGTGTTCCTCATGAATGGTGGAGCCATCAGCTGGTGCAGCAAGCGGCAAGTGGTCGTGGCCACCTCGAGTATCTCTCAGCTTTGGAGCCAAGAAAGCAGTTTGGCTCCAACGTCTCATGGCAGAGATGAGTGGGAGTACAGCAGTTCCAGTTCCTGTGCGCGTCGACAACCAGAGCGCAATCGCACTCGCCAAGAATCCTGAGCACCATGCACGCACCAAGCACATTGACATCGCATATCATTTCATCAGGCACATGGTGCAGGAGGGTGCTATCAAGCTGGAGTTTACTCCAACCAGCAAGCAGGTCGCTGATTTCTGCACCAAGCCAGTGACCCGTGAGAAGCAGCAGTTCTGCATGAAGGCATGTGGACTCAGCCCACTCTGACTACAGCAAAGTGGGAGATTGTTGGGAAAGGAGCCATCCGGCTCAGTTTCTGGTCCACAGGAGCAAGTTCCAGGAAAGTACCAGATGCCTGCTCCGATCGTCGATCCGACTTCACCATTGGAAAGATCAGGTGGCAAAATGTCCACGGTCCAAGTTTGAGGCCGATTCAACGGTCGGATTGGGAGATATGAATTTTCAAAGTTTCGGGGGTTATGGACCGTCGATGTCTGGGTGGGCATGGGTGATGGCTCCATGCCTTAGCCTGAGAAAAGAAAAAGGCAAGAGGTCCAGGGTCAAGACCTGATGGGAGAAATATCCAAAAAGGTCCTTGGTCTTAGGATTGCCTTGTCAGAGTGTGCTGACTAGGATAAAGGTACCTCTCCTTACTTTTTAGGTGANGCCTCCATGGCTAAGTGGTGTGGCTTGTGAGAGGGCTGACTTGCCCAAGCTCTAGCTCTATATGTACTCCATCATTTTGAGTGATTGGACAACCATTCTTCAGCACAAGTGATGCCCTTCCAATCACACATGCTCGCTGCTCCAAGGCTCCCTCTCTCCCCCAGTTCCAACAGAATATGCTCATTCAAGTATACCTATACTGTCAATCATGCACTGGAAGCTACGTAAATGTGTCCAAGACCAAGCGTGCTTGCAGGAATAGTTGGAGTAAATGACGAATCAGATTATGTTTCAGTCAATTCTCAACAAACACATAAGTAGCCAGCTCTCCAATAGTACTGATGGAAACTGGGGCAGCCCCCAGGGAGGTGATCAGGCTAACCGGGGCCACCTAGGCAGGACCAACTGTTTGTGAGAGATAGTTACAAGTTGCACAGACAGAAATTACGGAAGAAAGTATAGGTTTACTAAGAATGCGAATGTCTGAATCATGTCTTGAGTGAGAACGTACATAGTCACAGCTTTCTAATAAGCCATTATATGCCTCATTTGGCCTAGGGAGTACTGAGATACACTCTGTCAAAATCTACCCTCTAGCATACTCTCCTAGCCTAGTGGGATGAACTACAGTCACCTTGTCACACATGAGAATTATGTCTCACACCACTTGGATGACCAATAATCGTGGTCTGCACCTTCCTTGAAGTCTTTTGAGATCCTCCAGCTGGCTTTCCTCCTTGAAGGCTGCTCGCAACCGTCTTGGCAAATAATGTTGCTGCCTTTTGAGCTCAAAATGTATTGGTCGTCATTTGAACCCGACCCATGATCTCCAAACTTTGGAAATCCATCTCACTCAAACCGACTCCAAATTGAGTTTTGTAAAGTGCGTTGGAACCTGTGAAACATCCTCTATGCACATGTCATGGCAGATGATTTTTATCTAGCAACCTATTTTTGTCACTTGCACTCTCATATCCATCATCCTCCCACTTTGCGAGAATGAATATCACACAAGTCCGCACTGTCCCCTCTGTTGCTGAAAGCGGTGCGCTCCCAAGAACTTGGTCAGGAAGTCTGCCAGCATCATGTTTCAATGGCAGAACTTGATCTGTACCACCTACTTTGCCACGAGTTCACGAATTAAGTGATATCGTAGGTCAATGTACTTGGTGCGGGCGTAAAATTCTGTATTCTTGGTCAAAGTAATGGCACTCATGTTGTACCAGTAGATTGTAGTCGCTCTGGCCTGTTGCTGTTCAAGGCTTGCCAGCAGCTGAAACAACCACACGGCTTCCTTTGCTGTTTCACTGAGGATGATGTACTCCGCTTTGGTAGAGGAGAGGTTAATACACTCTTGCTTCTTGCTCCTCCAACTGATTGCACCTCCCTCGAGCACAAACATGAACCCACCGGATGACCTCCTCATATCCAAGTCAGCTCCTCATTCTGCATCGCTATAGCCAATGAGGATGGGACTGTTGTTGCCATTGAAGGTGAGGCAAAGGTTGCTGCTGCTGTTGAGGTAGAGCAGCTCGCGCTTGACCGCCTCCTAATGCGACACGTCCGGAATTGTGTAAAACTTGCTTGGCACTTCCTCCGCTTGGCTGATGTTGAGACGTGTGTCGACTGCTGCGTACACAAGGCTCCCAATTGCTGCTTGGTGCGGCACTGCTTCCATGCGGTTACTCTCTTGCATGCGGTGGGGAGTCTGTGTCATGCTCAGCCTTGCTCCCACTTTGAGTGGTGTTGCGATCTTGCGCGCTCCTGTCATGTTGAAGCGCTTGACGATGTTGCTCATGTATGTGCTCTATGACAACACTTAAGTCTGCTGCTGCCAGTCATGCTTCACTTGAAGGCCAAGGTAGTAGCTGAGTTCTCCCATGTCTTTCATGTCAAACCTGGCAGCAAGGGAATGCTTCACATTGGCCAAAAGAGACTTTGAGTCAGATGCAATGAGCAGATCAACATAGAGCAAGATGATGACCTGGCTTGCCTCTTGCACGTGTCCATAGACTGCATGGTCAGCTTCGCTGCGCACAAAACCAAGCCCAGCCAGCTGCTCATCCACCTTGTAGTACTATGCTTGTAGTGCTTGCTTCAGGCCGTAAAGAGCCTTTCCAACCTTGCACACCAGATCCTCCTTTCTCTCCACCACATACCCCTCCGGCTGCTCCATGTACACATCCTCCTCTAGGTCACCATTGAGAAATGCACACGTCCCATCCATTTGGTGCACCTTCCAGTCCATAGCAGTAGCAAGAGCGAGGATCGCTCGGATGGATGGGAACTTTATGATAGGTGCAAATGTCTCATTGTAATCCACACCCTCAGTCTACGCATACCCCTTTACAACCAACCGTGCTTTATACCTCGACACCTTACCATCTGCACCACGCTTGCGCTTGAAGATCCACTGGCATCCCATCACCCGGTTGCTATATGGAGCTTCGTTGAGGGTCTAGGTTCCATTTTTCATGAACGCACCATACTCGTTATCTACTGCAGCACCCCAATCTGCCGCCTTGGCACTGCGCATGGCTTCAACGAATGTGGCTTGGTCGGCGGTTACCATGAGGAAGAGAAGCTCAAGGTCAGATGACTCCGTTGGTGATGAACGGTGCACAGGTTTACCAAATCCTCCAGCGGCCTCTGTTTGCTTGAGAGGCGCTCGGATCACCTCAACAGCTCCATAGGGCCATCTGCACCATGGTTGTGGCATGCAGACCTCTATGGCAGCTGCCGTGTATTGCTTTGCTGCTCCTCATTGGCTTTGGCTGTTGGTTCCTTCTCCTTCTCAGCTCCCTCTACCTCCTTGTCATTGCCGCTATCACCGCCATCTTCCGCACCACCCTCTTCTGCTATTGATTATTCTCCCACTTCAGGTACAAGTGCCAGAACAAGTAGAACTGCAGTCATAGGAATCCAAGTCTAGCCTTTCAGTTCCTCTTGAAAGACGACGTCACGGCTGCGGATGATCTTGCAAGCAGGGATGTTGTAGAAGCGGTATCCCATGGTGTCGTAGCCAAGGAAGGCCGCCTTCACCAACTTTGTGTCCAGCTTGTTGCGGTCGCTGGGAGGCACGTGCATGAATACGCTCACCCGAAGACTTTGAGGAGCGTCATTGTTGGCTTGCGTAACATCCATGCCTCCTCCGGTGTCATCAGTGGTACGGCGTACGTGGGAATCTGGTTTTTTAGGTAGACAGAAGTGTTAACCGCTTCTGCCCAAAAGGTTGGCGGGAGCTCCGCCTCTTTGAGTATGCTCTAAAAATGCTCCATGAGCGTGTAGTTTGCGGGTTCAGCCACGCCATTCAGCTGCGGTGTTCTAGGTGGGGTGACCTTGTGCCTAATCCCCTGAGGCTTAAGGAAGTTGCGAAAGTCATTGGAGAGGTACTCTCATCCACTATTGGTGCGAATTACCTTCAATCGCCTGCCACTCTCATTTTGTGCAACAGGAATCCACACATTAAAAGAATCAAAGGACTCATCCTTTCCAGCCAAGAAGGACACCCACGTCTTTCTCGACTTGTCATCAATGAATGTGACAAAGTACAATTTGCCGGACAAGGAATGAGATGGCATGGGACCGTACAAATAAGAGTGAACAAGTGACAGAAGCTCAGCCGCCCCCTTCCCTTCTCCCGTGAGAGGAGCGTGGGCTTGCTTCCCTTCAATGCAGCTCTCACAAGCTGAAGCACCAGGCTGCTTCACCCCCTTGAGCTCCAGGCCGCAGACCATATGCTGCATGGAGATGATTGTGCCATCGCGGAGATGGCCAAGCCTGCGGTGCCATGGGCCAATGTCATGTTTTCCCTCTCTTGCAACCAACGCAAAGTTGGCTTCCTTCTCCGGTGCCACATAGAGACGGTAGAGTGCTTCCTCCTTGTTTGCTTTTGCAAGGACATGGCTTGCACAGGCAGAGATGGTACAGCCAGCATTGTAAAAGCAAACCTGCATGCTTTCGGAGATGAGAGATGAGACAAAGAGGAGGTTAGTTGCCAGCCTTAGAACAAGGAGCACCTCCCTTCACACAACATTCCACGTGCATACCCTCAACGTAAGCATAAAACACAATCTCACCCTCCCCAATTGCCATTTGCACATGGTTATCCCCAACGTATACCCGACAAGGCTTAATGACGGTGTAGACAATGAACCACTCTTGACTATTCGCCTGAGGGTAAATGTGCACCCTGGAGAGTCCCTAGTACTGGCTAGTTCACACCACCAACTGTTTTTGGAGAGACTGAAACTGTGGAGACAACTGGTTCCAAGGATGGCAGAATAGGTTTGGCCAGAATTGACTGGCAATTAACCCTTTTCCAAGGCTCACAAGCTATGGCATTTTATAGCCACTAATCTAAGCCTTCGAGAACACCAAAGCATGCCAGGTTTGAAGCTTCCTAGCAGAATGTATGGCTTCTAGAGTGGCCCTTGGTAGGCTGTCTTTTCCCACCTACAAAGGCATCCTTTCCTTCCTCTAGAAGCTTCTGCCCTTTCCTAGATTCCTCAGCTTGCTTCTAGTAGGATGAAAGGTATCGAGAAGACCAAGACACCTCTAGGTGCCTTGTAGGACAAGTCACCCCTTGTAGAAGGTGTACCACCTTCCTGGACTCGCACCTAGCCTTCTAAAACCTTAAAGAGGAATTCTAAAGGTTGAACTAGCCTCCTTGCATCTATTTTCCACCTCCCTTGGAGCACAGTAGAAATTGGTCTTATGGGACTTCTGCCTCTAGAGGTGGACACCATTAACCACTAAGCCACTTGGCCTTGTCTTTTTGGTGTTCTTTTTTGGAGGTACTCCTCCTATGGTGAGGAGCATCACTCTAACAATCCCCCCCTTGCACATCACCAATGGCAGACGTCCATGTTCAACCTGTAATTGAAGAGCCTTTCTCCTCATGGGAGGCAAGCTCAGATCTTATTGCTCCCTCGCAGTCAGCCCCATCATTATGATGTAGTGCCTTTGTTAGGCTACTCTTGAGTGAAGAAGATTTGTGCAAACTCGGTCTAGATCCCCTTGACAGCATCGTACCTCTTTGTTCTTCTTTGCACATGGCTACTTGTGTGGGGCTGTTGAGACAGTTGTTCTTGTTGCTGCCCCTTTTGGTGCCATCCTCTCCAAGCACGTGCTCCCCCTCTCTTGGAGACCTTAAAGACATCGAACGATTCTCCGCCTCCACGTCCATCTCCAGTGCTTTGGATTCTTCATTAGAACTGGCCGGAACAAAATCTACCTCTGGTCCGTCCCCTTGGCGATCCTCTCCGGCTGGTATTGCTGTGAGGACATCACCCTCATTCACGTCCTCCGGTGTCTCCCCCTCAAGGTGTGGGGTCACTCCCCCATTTGGGAGAGACCTTCCTCCTCATCCGTCCAACGGATTTTCTCGTCAAACGTGACGTCCCGACTCTGCACAAAACTTTTGCCTCCTTGGGTCAAAGAGCCGGTATGCCTTGCTCTCGCTCTCATACCCAAGGAATATACACCATGGGTTTGTGGGTCCAGCTTGCTCCGCCTTTCACGTGCCTGCACAACCGCATGTGCAACACAACCAAACATGCGGAGGTGACCCACTGCCAGCTTCCTCCCCCTCCATACCTCTTGTGGCATCTTCCAAGCCTTGCTCTCCTTGTCCTTCAACGGCTTGGTTGGTGTAAGGTTCATTATGTATGCCGCTGTCCATGCTGCCTTCATCCAATATCATTGTGTAAGGCTGGCGTCCCTCAACATGCATCGTACCACGTTGAGGATTGTGCAATTTGCTCTCTCTGCGATGTCATTCTATTGTGGGAAGTGTGGAGTTGTTTTTACGACTCAATCCCCTTGCTCTTCATCCACCCAAGTCAGCCTGCATATTAACCGCCATTGTCATTTTGGAACGCCTTCAACTTCAACTCTGTCTGCCACTCGACATCTACCACAAACTCTTGCATGCATGCAAGAACTTAACTCTTCCGTTTCATGAGGTAGAGGTACAATTTGCGGCTGTGGTAGTCGATGAAGTTGAGGAAGTAGCGAGCTCCGCCGATGGAACTCTTAAGTTGTCCACACAGATCTGTGTGTACCACTGCCAACTTTGTTGATGCACCCGTCCCTTTTGCCACTAACGGCTGCCGCGTTGATTTGCTCATGACGCATGGCTCACATTCGGTCTCCTTGGTTCCATCAAGGCCACTCATTTGGAGACCTCGCACCACCTCTCTCTTTGCCATCTCTTTCACCGTCGATGGAGAAACATGGCAAAGTTGGTGGAGCCAGAGGTCCCGGTCTCTTTCATCCTTTGTTGTAAGATTGGCGGCGTTGGACCCCGTCCGGTTGCCGAGGATGTTTGAGTGTAGCAACTACAAGTCGTCCTCTCTCTTGGCTTGTGCAGCAACCTTACATTTTCCCTCCTTGCGGATGATGGCCTCCTTCTTCGTGAAGAGCACCTCAAGTCCCTTGTCTGTAAGGCGCCTGACGAAGAGTAGGTTTGCACCAAAGTTGGGCATGTGGAGCACGTTGTGGATTGTGCTCGTGACAGTTCCATCCACAATGGACTCAATGTGGACGTTACCCTCACCGGCGGCCACCTCTGTTTATCCATTGGCCACCAACATGCGTCTCTCCGAGGCGCCGTAGGTGACAAATGACGCCTTGTTGCATTGCGTGTGGCGGCCTGATCTCAAGAGAATTACGGCAACTCCCAGATCTTTCAAGTTGACGGAGTTGTACGCCATGAGGGCCTGCTTGTCTTTTCTCCCGCTCTGTTATAACTGGTCTGGCTTCTTCTAGGGGCTGTTGGGTGCATAGTGGCCCTCTTAACCGCAGTTGAAGCACTCCCACTTCTTGTCACCCTTCTTGGTGCCTTTTTTGGCACCCTTCCATTTCTCGCCTCAGCCTCTACAATAAGGATAAACTGTGTACGCAGAATTTCATGCCGCTGCATTCTCTTGGCGGCCATGTTGCATCCACTTTTTACACACGTACTCAGCAACCTTCCGGTACTTCAACTCGTTGGAAGGCCAGCCATCAAGGACTGTGATCATTGGACTCCAACTGTCCAGCAAGGCCAGAAGGAGGATCATAGCTTGCAACTGAGAGTCAACTTCCCAACCAGTCGCTATGCACTTCGTTGCAAGTGACTCAATCTGTTGCATGATCTGGATGATGTTGTCACCTTCGTTGGCTTGGAGGGTGACGAGCCTTTTGAAGATGAAGAGCTGATTGGCGAGATCGCTTCACTGGTAGATGGAGTAGAGTTTGGACCATGCATCTATGGCAAGGGTGCATCTTTGGATGTGCCCAAGTTGTGGTGGACATAACGCGGACACAATGAGGGCAACGCCTTTTATTGTGTTTCTTGTATGCCTCCTTCACCTCAGTCGTTGCAGACCCCAGCGGAGCAGTCTCATCACCCTTTACGAGCTCAAGGAGTCCCTTGTTAAGGAAGATCTCAAACTGTGACCTTTACAAGGCAAAGCCTGTCCCATCAAACTTAAGGACAGTTCGGCTGCTCTCTTCCTCGCCATGTCTTGCTGTTGGTAGTATCAACTCAAGCTGGCTTGGAACCTGTTAGAGGCGTGGATCCATAACCCTTTGTTGGCCAAAGGGTGCCTGTGCACCTTGGAGGGTCCCTAGCAGTGGCTGGCTCACACCACCAACTGTTTTTGGAGAGACTGAAACTGTGGAGGCAACTAGTTCCAAGGATGGCAGAAAACTAGAGAGAGAGTGAGGTAATAGGTTTGGCCTGAATAGACTGGAAAATAACCCTTTTCCAAGGCTCACAAGCAGTGGCATTTTGGAGCCACTGATCCAAGCTTTCTAGAACACCAAAGAATGCCAGATTTGGTGTTTTGGTAGATTCTATGCCAGATTTGGTGTTTCAGCATTCACCTGGCCTTCCAATACCTAAAGGAAGAATTCTAGAGGTTGACCTAGCCTCCTGGCATCTATTTTTTACCTCCCTTGAGGGACGTCGGAAACTGATCTTATGGGATTTGAACTCGGGCCCCTGCCTCTAGAGGTGGACACCACTAACCACTAAGCCACTTGGGCTTGTCTTTTTGGTGTTCCTTTTTTTAGTCACTCTTGCCATGGTGAGGAGCATCACTCCATCACCGGCGACACGTCATGTGCCGCATGGCTCTTAAGTCAATGATCCAGAACAAGGCTTTGTCGAAGACGTGCAGGACCCGGAAGGTGGTCACGAATGCTCTCTCTGAATCTCTTGCATTTGCGAAAGTTACGGATTGCTTTCCCGCTTCCATTCACAGTGCAAGGTCTGCCTTTCTCTTCTGGCATTTGCGCGCCCAATGGCTCGGCTTCTTGCAGAAGTGGCAGTTCCCTTTCTTCTTCCCTCCTCCGACGTTATCCCTGGCTGGTGAAGCACCACCCCCATGACCATAGTTGGTGATGAGAGCGACATCCAATCAATTTCCGCCCTCTTTTCCCTTGCGCTGCTCATCCTCAAATAATAGGCTCTCCTCCATACGGTTAAGGAAGAGCATGTCGCCGCGCTGGTCTAGGACAATAATTAGAAGAGTGTCAACCTGCCTGAGGCGACAGTCTAGAAGACGGGTTCTGACACAATGGTTCCCGCCGACCGCTCTTGGTATTGCAACCAAGAGATGATATCACCCTCACAGCCAAGGTTCTACACTGAGCAGTTCATAGGAATCACTTCCTTGTACTATGTCCCAAGCACCTGGTCACTTTCGCGCGAGGAGCAAACTCTTAGGGCTTAGACCAACCAATGCTTCTTTAGTGTCTGCCTCTGGTGGACAACTTTGTTAGGAGTCTCAAAGGTGAGAACTGTACTGAATGAGGGGAAACTGACAGGTTCTTATAGTCCTAGAGCCAGCCTCTAGCCTAGGCACGTAGTCGCTCCTTGGATGAGCCACTTTGGGGGCAAACTGGATTGCGTCATGCCCCCTGTCTATATGTCGCTCCTTGTGACCGCCAAGTGGCGCCAGCCACTAGGAAGGACCTTGGAATGTTCTAAGATGTCTCTTAGAACCTTCCTATCCCCCTTTTGGTCACAAAGAAAATTAGTCACCGGGCTAGGATTTCACCCAGTGACCTCCCACTCAAGAGACTAACTCTAGAACAACTAAGCCACAAGGAGTTGTCCTAGGTAGTGTTTGCTAGCTATAACATCCAGTTTTGACCAAGGGGACTTGCTCCATAGGTAGTGCATGCCTTGTCTATCTGGACCAGACTTAGGGAACTTACTCCAAGGGAGCAGTGCATGCCTAGTCCGTCTTGTGCCTGTCCAAATATCAGCCATGGACAAGGAGCATATCAGGTCAACAAAATCTCCCTTGCACCTCTGTCCATTAGTTGTGAGATCTCTCCTCTCTCCAGTAGTCTTGGCCTCAGTCTTCGTCCGCTGCGTTTACCATACCGAAGCCTCGAATACCTGCAGAGTGTAATTCGGTGTCCAGCGCCTTTATCATGTAATCTGCGAGCATCTTCTTGGTCTCCACGTATTCCAGGTCCACGATTTCCTTTGCAACCAATTCGCGTGAGTAGAGGTACTTGATGTTGATGTGCTTGGTGCGACGGGAGATGACATCATCCTGTGCCATTTTCATGGCGCTCTTGCTGTCGATGCAGACCTTTGTTGCCTCCGTTTGTGGTTCTTTCATCTCGGTAAGCAAACTGCGGAGTCACCATGTCTCCTTGCATGCTTCTGACGGAGCGATGTACTCTGCCTTAGCGGTAGAGAGGGAGATACAGTCTTGCTTTCTACTTGCCCAAGAGACTGCACCACTATTCAAGAGGCACAAAAAGCCCAAGGTGGATTTTCTTTCATTGATCCTTTCTCCCCAGTTGGTGCTTGTGTAGCACAGTATGCGCAACAGGTCAGACCCTTCTTGGCCTCCAAACTGGAGTCCCATGTGTCGGGTCTTCTGTAGATAGAGCATGATGCGCTTGACTGATTGCCAGTGCTTTGGCGCTGGATTGACCACAAACCTGCTCACTTGTCCCACAGCATAGCAAATGTCAGGGCGTGTTCCTACCATGGCATACATGAGGCTGCGAACAGCAGACTGATAGGCAATCTTCTTCATCTCACGCCATTCTGCTTCTATGCAGGAATTCATGGAGGAGGAGAGCTTCATGTCTGTTGTCATGGGTATTTTGATGGGCTTCCACGCCTCCATGTTGCAGCATTTGAGGACCTCCATGATGTACTTGGTCTGGTTCAACTCAATGGTTCCTGTTACTTGATTGCGGTGGACGGCTATCTCGATATAGAACTCGAGCGGACCCATGTCCTTCATCTTGTACCTGTTGCTGAGATCTGTCTTGACCTTGTTCAACAACTCGACCGATGACAAGCAGATGATCAGGTCATCCACGTACACTGCAACCAGCATCAAGCCTTGCTCATCCTCCCGCACATAGACACTAGGATCATTCTGGCAGTGCGTGAAGGAGAGCCCGGCCATGAATCCGTCCATCTCCTTGTACCACATCCTTGGGGCCTGATTTAGGCCGTAAAGTGCTATGACCAGTTCGCAAACCTTGCTCTCTGGAGCTTTCACTCCCTTGAGCACTTCCATCAGCACTTCTTTGTCTAGTTTCCCGTAGAGGAAAGTTGTTTTGACATCTATCTGGTGGACCTCAAGATCGTTTGCAGCAGCGATCCCCACCATGGATCTGATGGAGGCAAAGGTGACGACAGGCGCGAAGTTCTCCTCGTACTTTAAGCCTGCACGCTGGGAAAACCCCTTTTCCACATCTCTTGCCTTGTACTTGTCGATAGTACCATCCTGTTTGAACTTTTTCCAAAGTACCCACTTTCACCCTACCTCGTGCGCGTTTAAGGGCCTTTCCACCACAGCCCATGTTTTATTCTCTTTAATGGATGCAAGTTTGCTATCCACTGCCTCCTACCACTTGGCCGCATCTAGCATGTTCATAGCCTCCATTACGGTCACACGCTCTCCCTGAGCCAAGCATGACCAGTTGAGTCCGGTCTATTCTACACTCTCAGCATCGTACTTGGGCGGAGGTTTCTTCTGGCGTGTACTACGTTGAAGTGTTGCTGGTGGTGCTTCAAGGCTTAGTTGCATCTATTGCTCCCGCCCTGCCAGTGATCCGCTGTTTGAGGAAGAGCCACCGGCCTCAGACTTTGACTCAAAGGCCACGGACGACTCAGACTCAGTGTCAGAGTCTGTCACTGTGTTAGCTTGCACAAGCACTCTCCCTTCAGCACCATCCTTCAATGGGACCATCTGCTAGTTTTCTGGTACCTAATCACCTGACTCGAGCAACACAGCCCACTCTCCTCATTTGAGAGCATGGTTAGGGTCCAACGAATCTCCCTTGCAAGCGTCCTTTCATCAAACTCCACATCGCGGCTCCTGATGAGCTTTCCTGTCGCTCGGTCTCACAGCCTATACGCCTTGTGTACGGTGTCGTATCCGACCATTACACACTTACGAGCACGTATATCCAGCTTGCCACTTCCTTCTCCTGCTTGGACCTTTGCCCAGGCAGTACAACCAAAGACCATAAAGTGTTTGGCATCTGGTTTTCTCCCTTACCAAGCCTCTTGTGGCTTCCTGAGCTGCTTCTCTTGCTGCTTCTTACCACGCCTTCCAAGCGCGGCTTGTGAGATTCACAAGGTAGCAAGCAGTTCTTGGAGCTTCAGCCCAGAAGCAAGGTGGGAGTTTAGCGTCAAAGAGCATGCTTCGTGTCATGCCGAGGATAGTCTGGTACATCTGCTTGGTAACGCCATTACTTTGTGGAATGTAAGGCGTGGATGTTTCGTGGTTGATGCCGTGTTGACTCAACCAGCCTTTGCACACCTGTTGGAACTGGGGGAGAGAGGGAGCCTTGGAGCACCGAGCATGTGTGATTGGAAGGGCATCACTTGTGCTGAAGAATGGTTGTCCAATCACTCAAAATGATGGAGTACATATAGAGCTAGAGCTTGGGCAAGTCAGCCCTCTCACAAGCCACACCACTTAGCCATGGAGGCTAAGGCTCACACACTAGAGTCCATAATCTCACACAAGGGAGGAAATCAGCCTAGCAATCAGGCTGACCACTCACACACGACCTAGAGAGCTAGAGAATGCTCTCATGGCACACTCCTAGTGGTCACATAACCCACAAACCCATGGAGAATNGCCATGTGTCCATGGCTAGCACACAAGGATCTCACCTCACCTAAAAAGTAAGGAGAGGTACCTTTATCCTAGTCAGCAAACTCTGACAAGGCAATCCTAAGACCAAGGACCTTTTTGGATATTTCTCCCATCAGGTCTTGACCCTGGACCTCTTGCCTTTTTCTTTTCTCAGGCTAAGGCATGGAGCCATCACCCATGCCCACCCAGACATCGACGGTCCATGACCCCCGAAACTTTGAAAATTCATATCTCCCAATCCGACCGTTGGATCGGCCTCAAACTTGGACTGTGGACATTTTGCCACCTGATCTTTCCAATGGTGAAGTCAGATAGACCATCGGAGCAGGCATCTGGTACTTTCCTGGAACTTGCTCCTGTGGACCTGAAACTGAGCCGGATGGCTCCTTTCCCAACAATCTCCCAGTTTGCCGCAGTCAGAGTGGGCTGAGTCCACATGCCTTCATGCAGAACTGCTGCTTCTCACGGGTCACTGGCTTGGTGCAGAAATCAGCGACCTGCTTGCTAGTTGGAGTAAACTCCAGCTTGATAGCACCCTCTTGCACCATGTGCCTGATGAAATGATATGCGATGTCAATGTGCTTGGTGCGTGCATGGTGCTCAGGATTCTTGGCGAGTGCGATTGCACTGGTTGTCGACGCGCACAGGAACTGGAACTGCTGTACTCCCACTCATCTCTGCCATGAGACGTTGGAGCCAAACTGCTTCCTTGGCTCCAAAGCTGAGAGATACGTACTCAGCTTCTGTACTCGAGGTGGCCACGACCACCTGCCGCTTGCTGCACCAGCTGATGGCTCCACCATTCATGAGGAACACATGTCCAGAGATGGACTTGCGGTCCTCAGGGTTTGAAGCCCAATCTGCCTCTGTGTAGCCGATGATGCTGTTGTCATTGCCGTTGTAGGTGATGCCGATGTAGATGGTTCTAGCAAGGTAGCGGAAGATCCGCTTCACTGCCTTCTGGTGCTCCGGTCCGGGATTAGCCATGTGCTGGCTCACAGCGCTCACAGCATGTGTGAGGTCCGGCCTGGTTGCCACCACCAGGTACATGAGACTGCCGACGGCGCTCTGGTACTGCTGCCGCTCAGTTGCATTTGCTTCTCCATTGAAGCTCACGAGGTACTGCCGCGTCTCCAGCGGCGTGCCGATGGGTTTTGCCTCTGCCATGCCGAACCGCTGCAAAACATCCTTGATGTAGCGGCTCTGCTGCAGCGAGAGAGAGCGTGACTTGCGGTCACGCATGATCTGGATACCGAGGAAGTATGATGCCTCCCCGAGATCAGACATCTGGAAGCGCTCCTGCATGGCTTCCTTGAACTCCTGCAGTGCAGACATGCTGTTGGAAAGGAGGAGCATGTCATCCACATAGACAATGATGATGAGGATCTCATGCTCATGCTGCCAGCGATACACGCTGTAGTCACACTCGCTGCGCTCAAACCCCATGCACTGCAACGCCGCATCCAACTTCTGGTTCCAAGCACGCGACGCTTGCTTGAGGCCGTACAGCGACTTCTGCAGCTTGCAGACCAGGTGCTCCTGGCCATCCATGACGAACCCCTCCGGCTGCTCCATGTAGATCTCCTCCTCCAAGTCACCATTCAAGAATGCCGTCTTGACATCCATGTGGTGAACCTCGAAGTCCTCAGCTGCTGCATAAGAGAGGAGCGTGCGCACAGAGGCAAACTTTGCAAC
>SZWC01002253.1:123640-136798 GCA_023375785.1 Penium margaritaceum
CAATCACTCAAAATGATGGAGTACATATAGAGCTAGAGCTTGGGCAAGTCAGCCCTCTCACAAGCCACACCACTTAGCCATGGAGGCTAAGGCTCACACACTAGAGTCCATAATCTCACACAAGGGAGGAAATCAGCCTAGCAATCAGGCTAACCACTCACACACAACCTAGAGAGTTAGAGAATGCTCTCATGGCACACTCCTAGTGGTCACATAACCCACAAACCCATGGAGAATCGCCATGTGTCCATGGCTAGCACACAAGGATCTCACCTCACCTAAAAAGTAAGGAGAGGTACCTTTATCCTAGTCAGCACACTCTGACAAGGCAATCCTAAGACCAAGGACCTTTTTGGATATTTCTCCCATCAGGTCTTGACCATGGACCTCTTGCCTTTTTATTTTCTCAGGCTAAGGCATGGAGCCATCACCCATGCCCACCCAGACATCGACGGTCCATGACCCCCGAAACTTCGAAAATTCATATCTCCCAATCCGACCGTTGGATTGGCCTCAAACTTGGACCGTGGACATTTTGCCACCTGATCTTTCCAATGATGAAGTCGGATCGACGATCGGAGCAGGCATCTGGTACTTTCCTGGAACTTGCTCCTATGGACCTCAAACTGAGCCGGATGGCTCCTTTCCCAACAATCTCCCACTTTGCCGCAGTTTGAGTGGGCTGAGTCCACATGCCTTCATGCAGAACTGCTGCTTCTCACGGGTCACTGGCTTGGTGCAGAAATCAGCGACCTGCTTGCTGGTTGGAGTAAACTCCAGCTTGATAGCACCCTCCTGCACCATGTGCCTGATGAAATGATATGCGATGTCAATGTGCTTGGTGCGTGCATGGTGCTCAGGATTCTTGGCGAGTGCGATTGCGCTCTGGTTGTCGACGCGCACACGAACTGGAACTGCTGCACTCCCACTCCTCTCTGCCATGAGACGTTGGAGCCAAATTGCTTCCTTGGCTCCAAAGCTGAGAGATACGTACTCAGCTTCTGTACTCGAGGTGGCCACGACCACCTGCCGCTTGCTGCACCAGCTGATGGCTCCACCATTCATGAGGAACACATGTCCAGAGATGGACTTGCGGTCCTCAGGGTTTGAAGCCCAATCTGCGTCTGTGTAGCCGATGATGCTGTTGTCATTGCCGTTGTAGGTGATGCCGATGTTGATGGTTCCAGCAAGGTAGCGGAACATCCGCTTCACTACCTTCTGGTGCTCCGGTCCGGGATTAGCCATGTGCTGGCTCATAGCGCTCACAGCCTGTGCGAGGTCCGGCCTGGTTGCCACCATCAGGTACATGAGACTGCCGACGGCGCTCTGGTACTTCTGCCGCTCAGTTGCATTTGCTTCTCCATTGAAGCTCACGAGGTACTGCCGCGTCTCTTGCGGCGTGCCGATGGGTTTTGCCTCTGCCANCGGAAGATCCGCTTCACTGCCTTCTGGTGCTCCGGTCCGGGATTAGCCATGTGCTGGCTCACAGCGCTCACAGCCTGTGCGAGGTCCGGCCTGGTTGCCACCATCAGGTACATGAGACTGCCGACGGCGCTCTGGTACTTCTGCCGCTCAGCTGCATTTGCTTCTCCATTGAAGCTCACGAGGTACTGCCGCGTCTCCAGCGGCGTGCCGATGGGTTTTGCCTCTGCCATGCCGAACCGCTGCAAAACATCCTTGATGTAGCGGCTCTGCTGCAGCGAGAGAGAGCGTGACTTGCGGTCACGCGTGATCTGGATACCGAGGAAGTATGATGCCTCCCCGAGATCAGACATCTGGAAGCGCTCCTGCATGGCTTCCTTGAACTCCTGCAGTGCAGACATGCTGTTGGAAAGGAGGAGCATGTCATCCACATAGACAATGATGATGAGGATCTCATGCTCATGCTGCCAGCGATACACGCTGAAGTCACACTCGTTGCGCTCAAACCCCATGCACTGCAATGCCGCATCCAATTTCTGGTTCCAAGCACGCGACGCTTGCTTGAGGCCGTACAGCGACTTCTGCAGCTTGCAGACCAGGTGCTCCTGGCCATCCATGACGAACCCCTCCGGCTGCTCCATGTAGATCTCCTCCTCCAAGTCACCATTCAAGAATGCCGTCTTGACATCCATGTGGTGAACATCGAAGTCCTCAGCTGCTGCATAAGAGAGGAGCGTGCGCACAGAGGCAAACTTTGCAACAGGGGCAAAAGTTTCTGTATAGTCGATGCCCTCCTGCTGCGAGTAGCCCTTGGCGACCAGCCTCGCCTTGTACTTTTCTAGGTTACCATCTGCTCCCCGCTTCTTCTTGAAGACCCACTTGCACTTGATCACTTTACGTCCAGGTGGACGCTCAGTCAGCTCCCACGTGCCGTTGTCCAACTACGACTGTATCTCTTGCTGCACGGCTTGCGCCCAATCTGCTGCATCCGGTCCAGCCATGGCCTCCTTGTATCACGTTGGCTCATCTGAATCTGCTGCAACTGCAACGTTCATCTGTTCTGGTTTCTGCGGCATCCATAAATGGCCGCGCTCACCAGGCTTGTAACGCACCCTAAGAGGGTACCTCCGACGTGGAGCTGGAGCGTTAGCAGGCGGCTGACGCGGTGCGGCTGGCACAACTGCTTCTGCTGGTGGTGCTACATCTCCCTCCTGTGCTTCTGCCGATGAAGCTGCTATATCTGCTGCATCAGACATGGGAGAGTAGAGTGATTCTCCCATTGTCACAATAGAGGAAGGATCGGGAGAAACTGGGTCAGGAAGAATTTCTGCTCCCACTATCTTGTTAGCTGCTGGTTCTGTTACCTCTTCACACACAATGTTGGTGCCGATGACGTTGCTCTCATTGAAAACGACATCCCTGGAGATGATGACGTGGCCTGTATCCCTCTCGTAGAGGCGATACGCCTTGCTTGCCATGTCGTAGCCAATCATCAGCATCTGCGCACTCTTTGCGTCCCACTTTTGCCGCTTCTCCTTTGGCACGTGCATGTGCGCCAAGCTGCCAAACTCGCGAAGATGACCCACGCTCGGCTTCTTGCCGAACCACGCCTCGTACGGCGTCATCTGCTCCAGCACCTTAGTTGGACTGCGGTTCTTGATGTAGACCGCAGTGCTCACGGCTTCAGCCCAGAAGTCGTAGGTCAGCCGAGCCACGTGCAGCATGGAGCGCGCCGACTCCACAATGGTACGGTTGGCGCGTTCTGCTATCCCATTCTGTTGTGGCGAGTACGGCGCGGTACGCTGCACCTTGATGCCAGCTGCTGCGAGGTAGTCTTGGAACTCCTTGCTTAGGTATTCTCCACCGCGATCGCTGCGCAGCGCCTTAATCTTCTTGCCGGTCTTGTTCTCTACCATGGCCTTGAACTCCTTGAACCTGTCAAAGCACTGGTCCTTGGAGGAAAGGAAGTACACAGCAGTGTAACGGCTGAAATCATCAATGAAGGTGAGAAAATACCTAGAGCCTCCAAAGCTCTGGGTCTGCATCGGTCCGCACAAGTCCGTGTGGACCAGCTCCAACACCCCTTTTGCACGCTCCCCTGCTCCAGAGAATGCCTCGCGGTGCTGCTTCCCCTCCAAACAACCGATGCATAACTGCTACTCAAAGTTAGAGATGGTAGGTAGGTCACGCACCATCTGCTTTGCTTGAAGCTGCTGTAAGGCGCGCATGCCGATGTGGCCGTAGCGTGCATGCCAGATCTCGCCATCTGTCGCCTGCACCACTGCTGCAAGACTCTGCTCACGCGGGATCTTGGTCGCCCCCAGCAGGCGGTACATGTCGCCCTCCTTCACCGACTTGGCCAACTCCTCTCCTGTTTCCTTGTCGAGGATGTAGCCGTAATCATCGTCAAAAACGACGCCCAGTCCTGTGTTGGTGAGAGAGGACACTGAGAGAAGGTTGAACGCAGCATCAGGCACATACAGCACGCCATGGAACACTCCCACTTCAATGCCACGTGGGGTCTCCAAACACATCTCCACAATCCCAATCCCCTCAGCATACACCACCCGATCATCACCCAAAGCAATCGGACGGGGGGGAATGGAGAGCAACTGCGTGAACCACTTTTTGTGGTGCGTCAGACTCTTGGTACACACCGAGTCCTTGTACCACGCCAGATCCGCCTTTTCCTTCTGCGACATGTCAGACTTCGCCATGAAGAGGCGGTCGCGCACCTCCTTGGCAACGTTCATGTTGCCAAAATGGCGCACGCCAGTCTGGTTCTGCTGCTGTTGCTGCTGGCATTGTTGTGACTGTTGCTACTGTTGCTGTGGAGATTGCTGCTTTTGCTGCTGCTACTGCTGCTACTCCTTCTGGTCCCTCTTGAACTTGAAGCACTCTTTCTTGTAGTGCCCCTTTTTCTCGCAATAGTGGCACTTGCCCTTTTTCTTGCCTCTCTGCTGCCCGGACTGCTGCTGCTGCTGGTTGCGTGAGCCCATGGCCATGAAAGCTGCTTCACTGTTGCTGCCGCCATTGCGCTTTGCTGCATTGTGACGCAATTCCACCTGCACCAGGTGTGTGCAGATGAAGTCGAGGTCGAGAGTTGGTTGGCACTCCAGCGTCTCTGGCACCGTGTCGTAGTTGGTTAGGAGTCCCCTCAGCAAGAGGAGGATGAAGCGCGTCTCTTCCACAGGGTTGCCGGCCGCTCTCAGCTGCTTCGCCAGCTCCTTTGCCCTGTCCAGATACGCCTCCATCCCTTCACCACCCTGCATTTTCAGCGCCATCATCTTTTCCTCCAAAAGCATGAGGAATGCAGGATCCTTGCTCTCATACTTCTTGCACAATGTGTCCCACCCCTCCTTTGCAGTAGCCATGTCACTCACGTACTGAAGATGCGGGTTGGAGATGGTGTTGACAAGCAACCTATAGGCCTGCCTGTCCTTCTTCTTCCACTCCTCATACGTCGCTGGTACAGCTGCAGAAGAACCCGCATCAGCTGCACCCTTTTGCGGCGTCTTCCCCGCCACCACCTGCGCTGCAGTGATGCCTTTTGCCTGTGGAACTGGAGCCGGCTCGTCGCCGCTCACCACCTCCCACAAGCCCCTCTCCTCCAAAAGGAGGCAGGTACGGATCTTCCACATCGTGAAGTCGGTGCGTCCCTCCAGCCTCTCCAAAGGCTGGGCTGCTGTCACAACGTCAGCTGCTGCCATTTTGAGCCTTGGTGATGCTCAGCGCTGCCCTTGGATGGCGGCGCTACCCCGTCTTCTGCTGCTGCTTCTGCCAGAAATCTGTCTGACAGAAAATGGACTGTAGATGCCAGAAGACTGGGAATTTGAAAGAACTGAGCCCACCACTGGAAAATTCAGCTCAAAACCTTTCAGATCGACCCATAAAACAGGGTCATCAACAGGCGATTTTAAAAGATATGCCCTCTTGAAAACAGGGTATGCTTCTGCTCCTACTCCAACTCAGACCAGCCAGCTTGTAAACGGCGTTTCTCCCAAACGAATCGATGGAATGCAAATATTTTTGAACCAATATAAAGCTTAGGAAAAATACTACAATTCGCATGTGCCACTTTTTAAATTTGACAAAGAAACAAGAGAGTTATGGTCATCACAAGGCGACAGTCTTACTCATAGAGAAGAGTGTAGCCCTGGCCGACCTCGTTTTGAGCATAACTCTCAATCCGACCGTTGGATCTTCACGTTGGAAAGCTTGTCTCTTGAACTTGAAGATCCAGTGGTCAATCGTCAAATTTGGTGAAGGTTTCACCCCAACCCGTCACTCTCAAAGTGACGGCCTGTGCTGGCTGAAAGTGGCAGAACTTGGCTCTGATACCAAATGTTGGAACTGGGGGAGAGAGGGAGCCTTGGAGCAGCGAGCATGTGTGATTGGAAGGGCATCACTTGTGCTGAAGAATGGTTTTCCAATCACTCAAAATGATGGAGTACATATAGAGCTAGAGCTTGGGCAAGTCAGCCCTCTCACAAGCCACACCACTTAGCCATGGAGGCTAAGGCTCACACACTAGAGTCCATAATCTCACACAAGGGAGGAAATCAGCCTAGCAATCAGGCTAACCACTCACACACGACCTAGAGAGCTAGAGAATGCTCTCATGGCACACTCCTAGTGGTCACACAACCCACAAACCCATGGAGAATCGCTATGTGTCCATGGTTAGCACACAAGGATCTCACCTCACCTAAAAAGTAAGGAGAGGTACCTTTATCCTAGTCAGCACACTCTGACAAGGCAATCCTAAGACCAAGGACCTTTTTGGATATTTCTCCCATCAGGTCTTGACCCTGGACCTCTTGCCTTTTTCTTTTCTCAGGCTAAGGCATGGAGCCATCACCCATGCCCACCCAGACATCGACGGTCCATGACCCCCGAAACTTTGAAAAATCATATCTCCCAATCCGACCGTTGGATCGGCCTCAAACTTGGACCGTGGACATTTTGCCACCTGATCTTTCTAATGGTGACGTCGGATCGACGATCGGAGCAGGCATCTGGTACTTTCCTGGAACTTGCTCCTGTGGACCTGAAACTGAGCCGGATGGCTCCTTTCCCAACAACACCTCGTATTCAGTACCATTGTCTGTGCACAATGCCTTGACCTTCTTGCTTGTCTACCGCTCTACCATCGCGATAAACTCTTGAAGCTTCTCCTTGACCTCTCCCTTTGTCTTGAGGAAGTAGATCCATATCTCGCCACTCTGTTCATCGATGAAGGTCAAAAAACACTTGCTGCCACCGTTTCAAGGGGTGCGGAATAGTCCGGACACATCAGAGTGAATCAGGTCCAGGATAGCTGCCGCACGTTGCTTATTACGCTCAAAGGGCTTTCTTTTTGCCTTGCCATGGAGGCATGGCCCACACAACTTCTTGTACTTTCCCTCATCCTTGGCCTTGCATCCCTCCATCCCATGAACCACTTCGTGCCGCTGCATAGCTTGCGATGTGCTGTCCGCCACATGAAAAAACCGCTTGTGCCACAACTCAGCAAGTATGTCAGTGGACTTGGCCGCCATGGTGACGGCTTGTGTTGCAACATCAGGCTTTGGAGACTTTGGCTCTTCAATTGCCGCATATCCCTCATTTGTACTCTCAAGGGATTTGGTCTACAGCACGTAGAGTCCATCAACTCTTGGGACTTGTGCGACAAGACTCTCCTTGGCATAGGAGATCTTGAGGTCCTTGTACTTGACAATTACGGCCTCCTCCTCCGTGAAGACGACCGTCATGTCGTGGTACGTGATTTTTGACACTGACAAGAGGTTTGCCGCAAAAGACGGCATGTAGATGGGGTTCTCAAGCTTCAAGTCTTTTTCAACACGTTCACGTTGATGCATATCAACTTATCTCCCTCTCCTTGCGCATGGACAAGGCTGACGTTGGCACACATGAAGCGACGTTCAGTGTCCCCAATGGAGATGAACCCATCCGTCCCCCTTGAAGAGTGGTGGTTCGTGCCAAAGTCGAGCCCGTAGGCGCCAGGCTTGAGCAATGCCGCTCCCTTGGTTGCCGGCATGCTCTCAGCCATCATGTTTGTTAACTCCTTATTACCCTTTCCTTTGCCCTCATATCTACCACCATGATTTCCGTCTTCCTTCTTGGGAGCCTTGCACTCCTGTGCCCAATGCCAAAGCTTGCCACAATTATGGCACTTCCTAGGATGCTTTGAACTCTTTCGACCGCCATCATTGCCTTTTCCTCCACAGCCACCGCTTCTGCTGCATCTGCGACCGGAAGAGGAGTTAATGCCACGTACACCATACTGTGTAGCATAGGCTGAAATTTTAGCCTCACTATCGCTGTGACGCATGGCCTCGTTGTGCACGTGCTCAAACACTACCTGATATGTCAAATCCTCCTCCTTCCAACTGGCAAAGACGGTGATCACAGGACCCCAGCTTTCAAGTAGCGCCATAAGGAGGATCATCGCCTGCATGTTGGTGTCGATTTCCCGGTTCATTTGGATCACTTGCTACAGCAGTCCTTCAAATTGCAATAGGAAGTCCGGAATTGACTCTCCCTCGCTCACCCTCATCGAAATCAGCTTTTGAAGGATAAAGAGGCGATTTGCGAGAGCCGTTGATTGGTGCACATGTGCAAGCTTCTCATAAGCCTTTGATGCGTGTGTGATACCTTGGAGATAGACATGCTGTGACTCATGCACTAATGTGACAAGGATCACAAGCGCCATGTTATTTTTGACACTCCATGCTTCATATCCAGGATCTGTTCTTTGGGGATCAACTTCTTCTCCAAGCAACATCTTCAAGTAACCACGCACCCTCATGACAATCTCAAATTGCCATTCCACAAGGGAAAACCAAATGTTGTGAATTTTGACATCCCACTGTTGACGTGCTCGAGAGTGAGTGTCACTGGTGTCGTCATACTACTTCTCATCTTCTCTACTTCTTTGCTTCGTTGAGGCCGATGTCCGCTGATGTAGGCTGTTGTTTACTACCGGTTTAGAAAAGGTACAAATTCGTTGCTTACCCCTTAGTCGTCAATATCCTGCAAACAGAGGAGAACGCACACTAGCGAACCCAGGTCCGTGCCTCCAAGGGCAGAGCTTATCCTGGTTAGGGCCCAAGGGTCGTACCTCCAAGGGCAAAGCTTATCCTTGGCCCTTGTTCACTAAGTGCAAGCACCCGCCGTTGGAGCTGATGGAGCAGATGGAGCAGATGGAGTTGATGGAGCTGATGCGCGCTGCAAGATAGAGAGGACGAGAGAGTGCAGAGAAATGTGCCTTACAACTAGTCAGTGTGGGCTAGTAACCCTTTGTCGACCTAGCTGAGGCAATGGTCTAGAAAACGGATTCCGACACAATGGTTCCCGCCGACCGCTCTTGCTATTGCAACCAAGAGATGATATGACCCTCGGAGCCAAGGTTCCTCACTGAGCAGTTCATAGGAATCACTTCCTTATACTTTGTCCGTAGTACCTGATCACTTTCGCGCAAGGAGCAAACTCCTGGGCCTTAGACCAACCAACCAATGCTTTTTTAGTGTCTACCTCTCGTGGACAACTCTGTTAGGAGTCTCAAAGGCAAGAAATGTACTTAATGACAGGCAACAGACAGGTTCTTATAGTCCTAGAGCCAGCCTCTAGCCTAGGCGCGCAGTGGCTTCTTCGATGAGTCACTTTGGGGGCAATCTGGATTGCGTCATCCCCCCTGCCTATATGGCGCTCCTTGTGACTGCCAAGTGGCGCCAACCACGAGGAAGGACCTTGGAATGTTCTAAAATGTCTATTAGAACCTTCCTGTCCCCCTTTTGGTCACAAAGAAAATTAGTCACCGGGCTGGGCTTTGACCTTGTGACCTCTCGCTCTAGAGACTAACTCTGGAACGCCTAACCCACAAAGAGTTATCCCAGGTAGTCTTTGCTGGCTATACTATCCAGATGAGACCAAGCGGACTTGCTCCAAAAGAGCAGTGCATGCCTTGTCTATGTGGACCAGACTTAGAGGACTTACTCCAAGGGAGCATTGCATGCCTAGTCTGTCCTGTGCCTGTCCAAATATCAGCCACGGACAAGGTGCTTCCTGATATGCTTATCAGGTCAACAAAGAGTGTTGCTACTAGGAAGGCCAGAGAGGATGGTTAGCATGAGCACACGCTCCTTGAAAGGGTCCTCAAGTGCAGCAAGCTGGTCAGAGAGAGACTTCACCATGTTGATGTAGTCAATCATGGATCCCGGACTCATCCATCGTCAAGCAACGACTTAGCTTCATGTTCATGGGGATTGAACTGGAACCATAAGTTGACTTAAGCTTTTCCAAACCTCCTTTGGTATGAGGATACCACGGAAAAGGAGTTGTTGCCGTTTGGCGAAGTGGAGGTAGATGGTTGTGAGGGTGCGGTCACTCTTCTTGCGGTAGGTACGGACCTCGCAAGGAGAGAGAGACCTTTCTGCTGATTCCTTCTCCTTCTCATCCATGAGGCTCCACAGATCCATCTCCATGTTCTTGCTCCAGTTGAAGAAGTTCTTACCTTTGAACTTGGCAATGTTGACGCTGGCCACCATACAAGTGGATGTCGCCATGGTAGTAAAATGTTCAGTCCACAAACGACCCTCTCACACAACAACGTGCAAGGAATGCCTCAAGGATGGGGCAAGGCCTTGATATAGCTCTAATACCACAAATAGAAACTGGGATAGTCCTCAAGAAGGTGATCATGCTCATTGTTGTTGAAGATGTTCCTAGGAGACGAGATTGAATCTCCAAAAATGATGCTGGATATCAAACATGGAGTGTTAAAAACAACATGGCTTTTGTGACTCTTGTGGCATCAATGCATGAGTCACAGCATGTCCACCTCTAATGTATCACACATGCATCAAAGGCCTATGAGACGCTTGCTCGTGTAAACCAATCTACACCTCTTCCAAGTTACCTTTTCATCCTTCAAAAGCTGATTTCGATAAGGGTGAGCGAGATAGAGTCGATTCCGGACATCCTATTACAGTTTGAAGGACTGATAGAGCAAGTGACCCAAATGAATTGGGAAATCAACAACATGCAGGCCATGATCCTCCTCATGGCGCTACCTGAAAGCTCGGATCCTCTAATCACGCAAGATTGGAAGGAGGAGGATTTGACGTATGAGATAGTATCCGGGTACATGTGCAACAGGGCCATGCGTCGGAGTAGTAGTGAGGCTGACATTTCAACCTGTGGCGCACAGTACGGTGGTTGTGGCAAGAACTCTTCTGGTTAGAGCGACAGCGGAAGCGGTGGTGGTGGAGGAAAAGGCAATGGTGGTGGTGGAAAGGGCTCAAAGCGTCCTCGGAAGTGCGATAACTGTGGCAAGCGTGGGCGTTGGGCACGGGAGTGCAGGGCTCCCAAGAAGGAAGACAGAGATGAAGGTGCTAGAAACAATAGCAAAGGAAAGGGTAAGAATGAGTTGACGAACATGATGGCTGAGAGCGTGCCGGCAACCAAGGGAGCGGTACTTCTCAAGCCTGGAGCCTACGGGGTCGACTATAGGAAGAAATACCAATCTTCAAGGGAGAAGGATGGGTTCATCTCCATTAGGGACACTGAACGTCGCTTCAAGTGAGTAAACAACACCCTTAATCATGCACAAGTTAAGGGAGGTAAGTTGATTAGTATTAACGTGAACCGTGCCAAAAAAGACTTGAAAATGGACAAGGCCGTCTACATGCCATTTTTTGCGGCAAACCTCATGTCGGTGTCTAAAATCTTGGACCACGACATGACGATCATCTTCACTGAGGAGGCCGTAACTGTCAAGAACAAGAACATCAAGACCTCTTATCTCAAGGAGAGTCTTGTCACACAGGTCCCTAGAGTTGATGGGCTCTACGTGTTGTAGACCAAGCAGCTGCAGAGTACAAATAAGGGATATGCGGCAATTGAAGAGCCCAAGTCTCTAAAGCTGGATAGTGTACCACAAGCCATTACCATGGTGACTAACTCTACCAATGACACAGATGTTGAGTTGTGGCACAGGCGGTTTGGCCATGTGGTTGACAGCACAGTGCAAGCTATGCAACAGCACTAAGTGGTTCATGGTATAGAGGGATGCAAGGCCAAGCACGAGGGAAAGTGCATGAAGCTGAGTGAGCCATACCTCCAAGGCAAGGCAAAGAGAAAGCCCTTTAAGTGTATTGGACAACATGTTGTAGCAATCTTGGACCTGATTCACTCTGATTTGTACGTACCATTATGTACTCCTTCAAACTGTGGCAGAAAGCATTTATTGACCTTCATTGATGATCACAGTCGCAAGATGTGGATCTCCTTCCTCAAGACAAATTGAGAGGTCAAGGAGAAGTTACAAGAATTTGTCACCATGGTAGAGTGGCGGACAAGCAAGAAGGTCAAGGCACTACGCATAGACAATGGTGATGAGTACAAGGTATGCAATGGCTTGTTGAGCCAAAACAGCATCAACCACCAGACTACTACACATTATACTCCCCAAAGGAATGGCGTTTCCAAGCCGATGAATCAGATTATCCTCGGCATGACACAAAGCATGCTCTTTGACGCCCAACTCCCACCTTCCTTCTGGGCTGAAGCTATAAGAATTGCTTACTACCTCCTGAATCTCACTCTGGCATCCGCGCTTGGAAGGCTTGGTAAGAAGCAGCAAGAGAAACAGCTCTAGACGCCACAGGAGGCTTGGTCGGGGAAGAAGCCAGATGCCTGACTCTTGAGGGTCTTTCGCTGTACTACCTCCGCAAAGGTCCAAGCAAGAGAAGCAAGTCGCAAGCTGGATGCACGCGCTCGCAAGGGTACAATGGTTGGATACGACACTGCCCACAAGGCGTACAGGTTGTGGGACCAAGCGGCTGAAAAGCTCATCAGGAGCTGAGATATCGAGTTTCATGAAAGGACACTTGGCAAGGGAGAGTTGCTGGATTTTGTCCATACTCCCATATCAGAAGAGCGGGTTGTGTTGCTCGAGTCAGGTGTTTGGGCACCTAAGAACTGGAAGATGGTGCAAGTGAAGGATGGTGCTGTAGGGAGAGTAGCTGTTAGGCTGACATAGCGGCAGACTTTGACACTGA
Source organism: Penium margaritaceum (assembly GCA_023375785.1). Lineage (NCBI taxonomy): Eukaryota > Viridiplantae > Streptophyta > Zygnematophyceae > Desmidiales > Peniaceae > Penium > Penium margaritaceum. The sequence continues at coordinate 136,126 of SZWC01002253.1, forward strand.
GTCTGAGGGCTCTGAGTCAAACCGTGAGGCCGACGGCACCTCCTCAAACAACGGATCATTGGTAGCACACGAGAAATAGAAGCAACTAAGCGTTGAAGTTTTATGAGCATCACTCTGGCGTAATGCTTGCCAGAAGAAACCTCTGCCGAAGTAGGATACTGAGAGTGCAAAATGGACCGGACTCAGCTCATCATGCTTGGCGCATGGAGAGTTTGTGACCATAGCGGAGGTTATGAACATGCCAGATTGTGTTGGATCTGGAGGAGAGAGGGAGCCTTGGAGCAGCGAGCATGTGGGACTGAAAGGGCATCACTTGTGCTGAAGAATGGTTGTTCAATCACTCAAAATGATGGAGTACATATAGAGCTAGAGCTTGGGCAAGTCAGCCCTCTCACAAGCCACACCACTTAGCCATGGAGGCTAAGGCTCACACACTAGAATCCATAATCTCACACAAGGGAGGAAATCAGCCTAGCAACCAGGCTGACCACTCACACACGACCTAGAGAGCTAGAGAATGCTCTCATGGCACACTCCTAGTGGTCACATAACCCACAAACCCATGGAGAATCGCCATGTGTCCATGGCTAGCACACAAGGATCTCACCTCACCTAAAAAGTAAGGAGAGGTACCTTTATCCTAGTCAGCACACTCTGACAAGGCAATCCTAAG
>SZWC01002253.1:143948-173495 GCA_023375785.1 Penium margaritaceum
GTTTCTGTGTAGTCGATGCCCTCCTGCTGCGAGTAGCCCTTGGCGACCAGCCTCGCCTTGTACTTTTCCAGGTTACCATCTGCTCCCCGCTTCTTCTTGAACACCCACTTGCACTTGATCACCTTACGTCCTGGTGGACGCTCAGTCAGCTCCCACGTGCCGTTGTCCAGCTGCGACTGTATCTCCTGCTGTACGGCTTGCGCCCAATCTGCTGCATCCGGTGCAGCCATGGCCTCCTTGTATGATGTTGGCTCATCTGAATCTGCTGCAACTGCGACGTTCATCTGTTCTGGTTTCTGCAGCATCCAAAAATGGCCACGCTCACCAGGCTTGTAACGCACCCTAAGAGGGTACCTGCGACCTGGTGCTGGAGCGTTAGCGGGCGGCTGGCGCGGTGCTGCTGGCACAACTGCTACTGCTGGTGGTGCTACATCTCCCTCCTCTGCTTCTGCCGATGAGGCTGCTGTATCTGCAACATCAGACATGGGAGAATAGAGTGATTCTCCCACTGTCACAGTAGAAGAAGGATCGGGAGAAACTGGGTCAGGAAGAATTTCTACTCCCAGTGTCTCGTCAGCTGCTGGTTCTGCTGCCTCTTCACACACGATGTTGGTGCCGATGACGTTACTCTCTTTGAAGACGACATCCCTAGAGATGATGACGTGGCCTGTATCCCTCTCGTAGAGGCAATACGCCTTGCTTGCCACGTCGTAGCCAATCATCAGCATCTGCGCACTCTTTGCGTCCTACTTTTGCCGCTTCTCCTTTGGCACGTGCATGTACGCCAAGCTGCCAAATGCGCGAAGATGACCCACGCTCGGCTTCTTGCCGAACCACGCCTCGTACGGTGTCATCTGCTCAAGGGCCTTGGTTGGACTGCGGTTCTTGATGTAGACCGTAGTGCTCACGGCTTCAGCCCAGAAGTCGTAGGTCAGCCGGGCCGCGTGCAGCATGGAGCGCGCCGACTCCACAATGGTACGGTTGGCGCGTTCTGCTACCCCGTTCTGCTGCGGCGAGTATGGCGCGGTACGCTGCGCCTTGATGCCAGCTGTTGCGAGGTAGTCCTGGAACTCCTTGCTTAGGTATTCTCCACCGCGATCGCTGCGTAGCGCCTTGATCTTCTTGCCAGTCTAGTTCTCCACCATGGCCTTGAACTCCTTGAACTTGTCAAAGCATTGGTCCTTGGAGGAAAGGAAGTACACAGCAGTGTAACAGCTGAAATCATCAATGAAGGTGAGAAAGTACCTAGAGCCTCCAAAGCTTTGGGTCTGCATCGGTCCGCACAAGTCTGTGTGGACCAGCTCCAACACCTCTTTCGCACGCTCCCCTGCTCGAGAGAACGCCTCGCGGTGCTGATTCCCCTCCAAACAGCCGATGCACAACTGTTGCTCAAAGTTAGAGATGGTAGGCAGGTCACGCACCATCTGCTTTGCTTGAAGCTGCTGCAAGGCGCGCATGCCGATGTGGCCGTAGCGCGCATGCTAGATCTCGCCATCTGTCGCCCGCACCACTGCTGCAAGACTCTGCTCACGCGGGATCTTGGTCGCCCCCTGCAGGCGGTACACGTCGCCCTCCTTCACCGACTTGGCCAACTCCTCTCCTGTTTCCTTGTTGAGGATGTAGCGATAGTCATCGTCAAAAACAACGCGTAGTCCTGTGTTGGTGAGAGAGGACACTGAGAGAAGGTTGAACGCAACATCAGGCACATACAGTACGCCATGGAAAACTCCCACTTCAATGCCACGCGGGGTCTCCAACCACATCTCCACAATCCCAATCCCCTCAGCATACACCACCCGATCATCACCCAAAGCAATCGGCCAAGGAGGAATGGAGAGCAGCTGCGTGAACCACTCCTTGTGGTGCGTCAGACTCTTGGTACACCCCGAGTCCTTGTACCACGCCAGATCCGCCTTTTCCTTCTGCGACATGTCAGACTTCGCCATGAAGAGGCGGTCGCGCACCTCCTTGGCGACGTTCATGTTGCCAAAATGGCGCACGCTAGTCTGGTTCTGCTGTTGCTGCTGCTGCTGCTGCCATTGCTGTGATTGCTACTGCCGTTGCTGTGACTGCTGCTGCTGTTGCTGTGGAGATTGCTGCTTTTGCTGCTGCTGCTGCTGCTCCTTCTGGTCCCTCTTAAACTTGAAGCACTCTTTCTTGTAGTGCCCCTCTTTCTGGCAATAGTGGCACTTGCCCTTCTTCTTGCCTCTCTGCTGCCCGGACTGCTGCTGCTGCTGGTTGCGTGAGCCCATGGCCATGAAAGGTGCTTCACTGCTGCTGCTGCCGCCATTGCGCTTTGCTGCATTGCGACGTAGTTCCACCTGTACCAAGTGCGTGCAGATGAAGTCGAGGTCGAGAGTCGGCTGGCACTCCAGCGTCTCTCGCACCGTGTCGTAGCTGGTTGGGAGTCCCCTCAGCAAGAGGAGAATGAAGCGCGTCTCTTCCATAGGATTGCCAGCCGCTCTCAACTGTTTCGCCAGCTCCTTTGCCCTGTCCAGATACGCCTCCATCCCTTCACCACCCTGCATTTTCAGCGCCATCATCTTTTCCTCCAAAAGCATGAGGAATGCAGGATCCTTGCTCTCATACTTTTTGCACAACGTGTCCCACCCCTCCTTTGCAGTAGCCTTCTCACTCACGTACTGAAGATGCGGGTTGGAGATGGTGTTGACAAGCAACCTGTAGGCCTGCCTGTCCTTCTTCTTCCACTCCTCATACGTCGCTGGTACAGCTGCAAAAGAACCCGCATCAGCTGCACCCTTTTGCGGCGTCTTCCCCGCCACCACCTGTGCTGCGGTGATGCCTTTTGCCTGTGGAGGCGGAGCGCGCTCGTCGCCGCTCACCACCTCCCACAAGCCCCTCTCCTCCAAAAGGAGGCAGGTACGGATCTTCCAAAACGTGAAGTTGGCGCGTCCTTCCAGCCTCTCCAAGGGCTGGGCTGCTGTTACCACGCCTGCTGCTGCCATTTTGAGCCTTGGTGATGCTCAGCGCTGCCCTTGAGTGGCGGCGCTAACCCTGCTTCTGCTGCTGCTTCTGCCAGAAATCTGTCTGACAGAAAATGGACTGTAGAGGCCAGCAGACTGGGAATCTTCAAAAACGGAGCCCAACACTGGAAAATTCAGCTCAAAATCTTTCAAATCGACCCATAAAACAGGGTCATCAACAGGGGATTTTGAAAGATATGCCTTCTTGAAAACAGGGTATGCTTCTGCTCCTACTCCAACTCAGACTAGCCAGCTTGTAAACGGCGTTTCTCCCAAACGTACTGATGGAATGCAAATGTTTTTGCACCAATGGAAAGGTTAGGAAAAATACTACAATTCGCATGTGCCACTTTTTAAATTTGACAAAGAAACAAGAGAGTTATGGTCATCACAAGGCGACAGTCTTACTCAGAGAGAAGAGTGTAGCCCTGGCCGACCTCGTTTTGAGCATAACTCTCAATCCGACCGTTGGATTGTCGCGATCTTGGGCTCGTTGGAAAGCTTGTCTCTTGAACTTAAAGATCCAGTGGTGGATTGTCAAATCTGATGAAGGTTTCACCCCAACCCGTCACTCTCAAAGTGACGGCCTGTGCTGGCTGAAAGTGGCAGAACTTGGCTCTGATACCAAATGTTGGATCTGGAGGAGAGAGGGAGCCTTGGAGCAGCGAGCATGTGGGACTGAAAGGGCATCACTTGTGCTGAAGAATGGTTGTTCAATCACTCAAAATGATGGAGTACATATAGAGCTAGAGCTTGGGCAAGTCAGCCCTCTCACAAGCCACACCACTTAGCCATGGAGGCTAAGGCTCACACACTAGAGTCCATAATCTCACACAAGGGAGGCAATCAGCCTAGCAATCAGGCTGACCACTCACACACGACCTAGAGAGCTAGAGAATGCTCTCATGGCACACTCCTAGTGGTCACATAACCCACAAACCCATGGAGAATCGCCATGTGTCCATGGCTAGCACACAAGGATCTCACCTCACCTAAAAAGTAAGGAGAGGTACCTTTATCCTAGTCAGCACACTCTGACAAGGCAATCCTAAGACCAAGGACCTTTTTGGATATTTCTCCCATCAGGTCTTGACCCTGGACCTCTTGCCTTTTTCTTTTCTTAGGCTAAGGCATGGAGCCATCACCCATGCCCACCCAGACATCGACGGTCCATGACCCCCAAAACTTCGAAAATTCATATCTCCCAATCCGACCGTTGGATCGGCCGCAAACTTGGACCGTAGACATTTTGCCACCTGATCTTTCCAATGGTGAAGTCGGATCGGCGATCGGAGAAGGCATCTGGTACTTTCCTGGAACTTGCTCCTGTGGACCTGAAACTGAGCCAGATGGCTCCTTTCCCAACAGAAAGGCCCCCAAACGCATACGTGGTGGGCCAAAGTGGGTACTCAAAAAAACGTTAAAGCACGATGCTACTATCAAAAAGTACAAGGGAAGAGTTGTGGCGAAGGGGGTTTCCCAACGTGGAGGATTTGAGTACAAGGAGACCATCACGCCTGTCCTTATCTTTGCCTCTATCAGATCCATGTTGGACATCATTGTTGCAAAACATCTTGAAGTCCACTAGATGGAAGTCAAGACAACTTTCCTCTGCAAGAAGCTAGACCAAGAAGTACTGATGGAAGTGCCGGAGGGACTTAAAGCTCCAAAGGGCAAGGTTTTTGAACACGTCAAAGTGCTATTCGGGCTAAAACAGGCCCCAAAGATGTAGTACAAAGAGATGGACGGCTTCATGGCCGGACTTACCTTCACACATTACCAGAAAAACCCTAATTTCTATGTGCAGGACGATGACCAAGGCTTCATGCTGGTTGTACTATACGTGGATGACTTGATCATCTGCTCATCGTGAGCCGAGATGTTGAACAAGCTGAAGGCAGATCTCAGCAACAGGTTCATGATGAAGCACATGGGTCCGCTCGAGTTCTACCTTGTGATAGCTACCACTGCAATCAAGCAACAGGCACCATCGAGCTAAACCAGACCAAGTACATCATGGAGGTCCTTAAGTGCTACAACATGGACTGTAAGGTCATCAGTACACCCATGACAACAGACATCAAGCTCTCCTCCTCCATGAGTCCTAGCACGGAAGTAGAACGACGTGAGATGGAGAGCATTCCCTACTAGTTTGTTGTTTGCAACCTCATGTATGCCATGCTAGGAACATGCCCTGATTTTGATATATTGTGGGACAAATGAGTAGGATTGTAGCCAATCCAGGGCCACAACACTGGCAAGCAGTCAAGGGCATCATGCCCTATCTACAGAAGATACGATACATGGGACTCGAGTTTGGAGGCCAAGAGGGATCTAACGCGCTACGGCTAGTGTGCTAACAAAATACCGACAGGAAAGGAAGAATCGATAAGAAAACGTCCACCTCGGGCTTCGTGTACCTCTTGAAGAGTGGTGTAGTCTCTTTTGCAAGCAAAAATCAAGACTTTGTCTCCCTCTCTACCGCTAGGTTAGAGTACATCTCTCTTGCAGAAGCATGCAAGGAGACATACTGGGTACATGTTTGCTTACAGACATGAAAATACCGCACACGCAAATAACGAAGGTCCGCAGAAAAAAGAAGCGTACCATTAAATGGCACAGGATGATGTCATCCCCAAGCGGACCAAGCACATCGACATCAGGTACCACTACTCACACAACCTGGTTGTAAATGAGATTGTGGATCTGGTATACTTGCAGACCAAGAAGATGCTCGGAAATTGTATGACAAAGGTGCTTGACAGCGAACTGTACTCTACACGTACTCGAGGCATCGGTATGGTCAACGTAGCCGAGAAAGACTCAAGCCAAGACTATTGGAGAGAGGAGATATCTCACCGCTAATGGACATAGGTACAAGGGAGAGTTCGTTGACGTGATATGCTCCTTGTCCATAGCTGAAATTAGGACAGGCAAAGGACGGACTAGGCATGCACTGCTCCCTTGGAGTAACTCCCCTAAGTCTGGTCAAGGTAGACACTACATGCACTGCTCCTTTGGAGCAAGCCCCCTTGCTAGTACCATTGGGCTTGACTGAGAGTTTGGAAAGTCCACAGAGAGAGTGAGGGCAATGACCAAGTTGAGGAAGTGCTGGAGGATGGAGAAGAGCTCGAGGTTAAAGAAATTAAGGAGAGGCAACTTCTGATGGTCATGGAGAAGATGGCAAATGATTAGGTTTTGAGACAGTGGAGGCTGATGAAGATGATCATTGCTGAAAATCATGAGGATACTGAGGAAGAAGTGATCGATAAAGAAGTTGCCGGGAGATGAAGGAGGAGGAGCAGTTGCAGATGGACGAGGGAGATTGAACGCGCTCTAGAGAAGGACAACATGAGAGGACGGCTCGAAGCACTATGTTGTAAAGATGTTGGAGATTTATTTTGATGGTTGCTTGTGATAATAATAATAATAATAAGCCAAAAATGATTGGTAATGAGGATTGATGATGATTGATGAGGAGAGTTGATGATGACACAGTGTAGGAGAAGACCCACGTACGCGAGAGCCAAGGTTGATAAGGAGCTTGTGATTATAGATCAGGAGAGAATTTGGCAAAAGGACAAGACCTCGTACACAAAATCACCAATTGGTAGTAGGATGGGTGTTGCCACAAATCCTCCATTCTATTCATCTCACTCGTCTTTGGTTCTACAGTATCAGCACCGTGTCTCCATTCTCCTTATTCCTTTCTCGCTCACCCTTTGCCCTCCGACATCTTGTCTTCCTTTACATCCGTTCGCTCTGTCACTGTCATTCCTTTGATCTGCTTTGCTCTAACATTCTCTCATTGTCCTCATGTCTAATCTACCATTTTATCTCAACTCTGTAGCGTATTCATTAGCTTTCCCCTCTAAATCCTTGCTTTCAGTCACAGCATTCTGTTTTTTTCATCATTCTCCCACGCCTCTACAGACCACAATGTTTCTATGTGGTTCTTTTATCAATTCATTTGCTCTCTATTATTCTGACATGGTATAAGAGCCTCTGACAACTTTACCAGGTGTTTATTGACCAAGTCATTGCTTCACCATTGTCCTCTGGTCTTTGACTCGTCTGCTCACTTGCCCCTCCTTTCCGTCTTCACCCATCGCTGACTTCAGCTGCATCACCTCATCTGCTCCTCCGGTGGCACTCATCGCTGAGACTGAGTCTTGTATCCGATTAAAACACCTGAGACAATGTCTGACTTCTTCCATCGCCAATTTCTAACAGTAGCTCTTGAGGTGCTCTCTGGCGCCATCTTTGTCGAAGCTTCCTACTACCTCTGCTCTTTGCTATTCTCAACCTAGATTATCTTCTGCCAACCTTCTGCTCCACAAATTGTGCGTTTTGCACTCCCTCTTGAGGGATCGTGCGACTGCATGGCATGGTCACCTCTTCATCGCTACCTCCGCCTCTCATAATGCCTTCTGCATCCAGTGCCTAGAGAAGGCTCTAGCCGCTGCATCCTTCATGTCTCATCGCCATCTATTCCATCTGCACCAACATCACCTCCATCAACTTCTCCTCCTCTTCTCTACATAATTCTCTCAAGCTACTCTTTCGTGCCATACTTCTTTCTCAAAGCGCCTTCCTTTCTCTTTTACGGTAGAAGTAGGAAGCCACATGTAGTTAGGGCATCAGATACCTCTAGTCTTTTTTCTCGTTCGTCTCGAGCCAACTGGGGGCACAAGCAGTCATTCCTCTGGCATTAGTAAATACTTCTACTCCCTTAACATCTCTCCATCTTGCTCCTCCTACGTTGAAGTGGGACTCCCCTCGGTGTCAAGGAATTGCACACCACCAGTCTTCCTCCTTGTTGATCTCGAGCCAACTGGTGGCATAAGCCGTTACTCCACTGACATCGACAGAGCTTCTCTAGTAGCCGTCCACTACCCTTATCTGCTGCATCAACCTCATCATTTGCATCTTTGTTTGCTCTTCCTCACCTCACAGACATGGGGTAGGTGGCTACAGTTTCCACACTTAGTTCCTTTCAGAGGGTCGTGGCGGATGGTGTAGGAGCAAGGGAGAAATTGATAAATGATGTGGTTGTCTGTAGTGGCGGCCATGGGTGGAGATTGTCATCTCACGAGCTTGCTTGATGACGTCGTCTTGTTTGGTTGTAATGACCTTGGAACTAATGGTAGCCATGGTCAGTTGGTCAACAGGCAGATGAAGGAGCATCTGGCTGATGATGTCATCCCGGTCAGGGAGGCCAGAGATAATGCCGGTGTAGAAGGTCCGTGGGACATCAATCTTCATTTATTTGAGGTCACAAAAAATGGTGGTGTAGGCGGCCATGTAGCTGCCCATGTTGGTATGAGCAGAGAAGGGATCAGAGAAGAAAGACTTGATTTTGATGTTGTACATGGTGGAGGTGTTGTCATTGAACTGATGCTTGATTGATTTCCAAACCTCGTGGGTTTAAGATCCAACATTGCGGATGTCATCATGTATTTTAGGAGGGGAGGTTATTGTGATGGTCATGAGGGTAGAGCTGTTCAGACTTTCCTTACGGCCTGGGTGATGGCAAGAGCTGTAAAGCGCGAACAAGAGGAGGTCGGACTAGAGGCATGATCAAGATCATCCACAACTCCACCGGCGGCGTTTCCTCCTGTGGTGGCATTGGTTGGCTCTGCTCCAGTGCCCAAGTTGGTGAGGATGTCACTAAGAGTGACTCCTCAAACCTTGTGAGTTCCGAAGAATACTTACACCAAAGAGCTCCACAGCTTGTAGTTGCTACTAGCATCGGCCTTCACCATGAGTTCAGGAAGTCCAAAGAGAGTGAGGGAAAAACCATGGTAAGGAAGTGCTTGAGGAGGGAGAAGAGTAGGAGGTTGAAGAAATTCAAGAGAGGCAGCTGCTGATGGTGATGAAGAAGACGACAATTAAGAGGATGGGAGACAGTGGACGCTGATGACGATGAAGATTTCTGTAGATCATGAGGATAGTGAGAAAGAATTAATCAATAAAGAAGTTGCTATAACAGATGAAGCTGATGCAGTGGATGAAGGTAGAGGAGTAGTTGCACATGGAAGAGGCAAAGGTGTTTTCGAGAAGAAGGGCGATACAAGAGGGCGGCTTGAGGCACTTTGTTGTGAAGATGTAGGAGATAGATTTTGACCGTTGCTTATGACAATAAGAAAAATGATTGATGATGAGGATTGATGATGATTGATGAGGAGAGCTGATGACGATTCCGCATAGGGGAAGATCTAGGTGCGCAATAGCCAAGGTTGAGGAGAAGCTAATGATTGATAAGGAGAGAATTGGGCGCAAGGACATGAAGTTGTGTGCAAAGTCACCACTTGGCAGTGGGATGGTTGTTGCCACAACACCCTCGTTGGAAGGACACTTCCACCATGGATATTCTGGCTACCATTATTTGCATTAAGAAAGAGCAAGCAAGCAAGTTACAGATGGGTACGGCCGAGAGTGGTGAGCACAAATAAACCAGGTATGTTACCTGAACTGTAATACCTGTTAGGATTCTGTCCTGCCATACTCTGATCTACACCAAGGGTTCACGGCTGCTTAGTGCAAAGTGACTTTCGAAAGAGGTGTGTGCTTTGGGTCGCCACAACACCAAGGGAGAAGAATTCCTGCAGAATGCAGGTTTCACAAACTGAGAAGGACTGAAAACTGTTATTGGTTTGTTCTTTTGCTAAAATAACATCCGGGTCTTCTAGCCTGTGATGTGAGCTTTCCAACGCATCCAAGCACGCAAGAAACGGAGGTGTAGAGCCTTTCCTATGGCCATTGAAGTGACCCATGGTGGAGCTGCCCATCATGCCCATGAACAGAATTGACGGGAGGTACTTTGCTGCCATCCAGGCAAAACGCCCTCCTTGCCCCTCCAACGTGGGAGGAGGCTCTCCTACATCAAGGAGACCTCCCACGTCCCTTACCTGATGGCCCACGTGCCTTTGGAGACCATTAGAATCAAATTTGGACCACCGCGGTGGAATTATCTTGTCATCCATGATGGAGACCCAGATTCCACCCGCTGACCACCCAAACTTTGGATGACGCTATCTTCCTTAATACTCAACCGAATCAAGCAACAGAAAGCTCAAAATTGCATGGAAAAATCCGAGGAGTCCAAACTACAATCTCATCAGACATCCAACCACTCCCCAGTGGTTGAACCAGGCAAACAGCAAATGGCATCCATGGTAAGAGCACATCTTTTGAAAAATCTCCCCCATGCCCCCGGATGCCTGATGATCACCCCTGCTCATCCGCTCCTGCGCTGTCAAGACCCTCACAGCTTGTCAACCCAAGCCCTGCAGGGTGATGACATACCGATCCTGGGGCTGCACCTTGGTCAAGCAACCCATGAGCATGTGCTTTGTGTTACAATGCTACTACACAACATGTGCTTTCTCCACTATGTCACGCGTGTTGTGGTAACGCCCGTCGATGTGCTTCGTCCTCCTGTGTTGCATCGCATTGTTAGTCAACGAGATGGAGCCAGTATTATCCTCTTGAACCACTGGAGGATCCTACTGCGGCACGCCCAGCTCCTCCAGCAGTTTACAAAGCCACACCGTTTCCTTGACTACCTCGGCCAGCGTGACGTACTACGTCCCTAGAGTGGAGGTGTCGACGCAGTCTTGCTTTCTGATGCACCACGAGACCGCCGCACCTCGAGGAAGAACACGTGGCCAAAAGCAGACTTTCTCCCGTCCACATTGTTGGCGTAGCCAACCAGCCGCAAGGGGTCTGATCTCCCCTTTTTTTCGTACTTCAAGCACGCATGCTGCGTTGCTTGCGAGTACCGGAGGATGCACTTTGCCGCCTGCCATTGTAGTGGTCCAAGGTTGGCCACGTACGTGCTCATCTGACCCTTTGCGTAAGCCATGTCTGGACGAGTCGCCACCATGGCATACATCACGCTCCCCACCACTGATTGGTAGGGCACCTCCGACATGTCCTCCTTCTCCTCTTTTGTTTATGGTGCCATCGCCGCACTCAGCTTAGACCTTGTTGAGACCAATCTGCCCACTGGTTTATAGTCCTCCATGCCGTACTGCTTGAGGACCTCGGCCACGTACTTTGTCTGTCCCTACTCAAGCGTACGCGTCCTCCTGTTTCGTGTAATGCTCACCCCGAGGTAGTACTCCAGCTCCTCCATGTCTGTCATCTTGAATCTGCTGCTCAGCTGCTCTTTCAGCTGCTACAAAGGTGCTAGATCTGATGAGCACAGGATCATATCATCCACGTAGAGTGCGACGATCTGATGGAGTCCCTTGCTACACTACATGTACACGCTGTGGTCTAACTCACAACGATTGAAGCCAAGCTCCGCCATGAAGCCGTCCATCTGCTAGTACCAGCACTTGGGTACCTGTTTTAGCCCGTACAAGGCCTTCTACAGCTTGCACACCTTGTCCTCCGGTGTATCCACCCCCTTTGACACCTCAAGGCTATGTTGACCCGGGGGTCCGAGGTGACCCTACCACCGCGGCATCGGCACTGCGGCCCACATCGATGCCGCAGCGTTGTACAATGGGTGGGTACGACAGCCTGCGTACGTGGACTGGCCCCTCCCGCCGTCCCTCATTGTTCACTTTTGCGAACCAATCAGGGACAACATTGAAGGCAATTCACACCTTGTTCGTGGCCCTGAGCCGATACTTCGCATGCCACATGTGCTTTCATTGATAACTGTTATGAAACAGGTTTGGAAGGAAATACGTTCTCGTTGTTGACAAATTGCCCCTCCGCATGTCCAAGTGCGACGCCGGGAGGCGCTGACGAGCCGCCAGAAAATGGAAACTCCGCTCCGGCGGATCTGGCAAGTCAACATTTGCTCGGATCCTAAAATGGAGGATTGCCCCTAAAATTGGACAAGTCACTAAATCCGGTGGAAGTTGTTTTGCCGGAATCGGACAAGTATCGAGGGAGATATGGCTTTCCAAAGTTGGGGTATGCGCAGCGGCTCTGGGAGCCGGCTGCGACTCGAAATCCGGTCGATAATCGACCGGACCAAGTAACAAAAATACCATGTGGAGAAAATGCTCCGATAGGCCTGCCGAGGCGTCCGGTGGATGATCCACCTGATCCGGCGGATCATCCACCGGATCCAGTAGTGCAGGTTGTTACTGAGAGACTTAGCCAAAATCCTGGCTCGACGTCCGAAACTCAATTGTACGTTTTGTTACTCGGGGACTTGGTCAAAATTCTGACTGCAGGTCCGCGGACAGGTTTCGAACCTCGTCATACCCCATCACCAAACACGACCCAAAAGTAGGTGGGGTGCGTGGAAATAGTGCAGGGGACCCCCATACCATGTGCAATGGGACATGCGCCTTGAGAAAGGCGCTTCGCACGTGTATGAAGGCGCCACGGCGAGTGGCGGCGTCAGGCTTCTGTGGTGGGTGAGACCTGCGCTTCCGCAAGCATAACTTGAGCTATGCTTGGCCGAATTACGCACGGTTTCATGCGTTGGAAAGCTCATGACTAGCCCTATAAATGTTGTGATCATGTCTATGTTCAAAAACTAACGCAAAACGACGTTATTTCCTTTGCAAACTAACTGTCTCTAAATTCCTGCTCACATAGCGTGAGGCGACCAAAAAGCTCACGCTTAGTCTCAGATTCGCCCAAACCAGTAGACGTGAATCACAAGAGGCGATCAGACAAACGTCGGGACCGCACCATGTGGCTCTCATCTTGACAAAGGATTATGGGCCCACGAGTCTGAACGCCTCCAACGTTCACGTCTTCCGCAGCGCACGGGATCGTCATCTTGGATGTCGCCGTGAAGTTCTGAGAACTCGTCGCAGTAGTAGCTGCGCACATGGCGCATAAGGAGACGTAGCCCATTCAAAAGTATGCGAGTGGTCCAGGTTTCGGGCTATGGAGATGGCAATTCGAGCTGCACCTTCGCATAAGGGGCTGCTAGATGTCATGTTGGGAAAGGAGGTGCTCACAGAGGCGACTGCTACGGACACGGAGAAGCAGGCCTTCGAAAAGAGGAACACGGAGGCGCTCATGCTCCTGGTGTCCGGGACGGCCGAGTCGCAATGGGGCTATTTCCAAGGCTGCAAGCTGGCAGCCGAAGCTTGGCAAAAGCTCTGTGCCATCCACCAATCCAAGTCGCTCGCGAACAAAATCTTCGCGATGAAGAGGCTCCTCATGGTGAGAATCGAGGAGGGAGATGATGTCATCCCGCCATGCAGCAGATCGAGTCGCTCGCCTCGCAATGCAATGACGTGTGGTGGAAGATCGACATGCAGCTGTAGGCGATGGCCCTCCTCAAGGCCCTACCTGACAGTTGGGGTCCACTCATCACCGTTCTTGGAGGATGGTCGGAGGACAAGCTCACCTATTGCGCAGTCGCAGAGTACATCCACAACGAGGCGTAGCGCCGGAGCTGCAAGGAATCCTCGTCTTCCTCATCGGCCCTTGTCACCAAAACACGTGGTGGCGGAAGCAGGAGCCGAGGAAGTGGCGGAAAGGGCGGCGGCAAGAAAGGCGCCAAGAAAGGTGCGTGCTGCAACTGCGGCAAGGAGGGCCATTGGACCCGTGAGTGCCCGGAGGAGGCGAAGACCGGCGACAAAAACAGCAAAGGCAGGTCGCTCCTCAACGGCAACAAGAACCACTTCCTCAAGGACAACAGGCGGTGCCTGGATTCCGGGGCCGAGGAGCACACCCAAGTCGAGAAGGTGGGGTTCGTCACGTACGAGAAGTCCTCCAAATCAATGGTGGTCACGAACGACAAAGTCGAGCCGGCGGCCGGCCAAGGCGACGTGGAGGTGGAAGTCGTGGTGGACGGTAAGGAGCTGTGCACAATCCGTGATGTGCACCACGTCCCCGGCCTGGCTGATATTTTGAGTGTCAACCGCTTGACGGACAAGGGGTATGAGGTGCTCTTCCGCAGGAAAGGCGTAGTGGTGTGCATTGACGGCGACGGCGAGGTCGTGCTGGAGGCGAAGCGCAAGGACAGTCTCTACATCGTGGAGACCAGGGTGGTCCCCGCGGCATCCGATGCAGCAGATTAGTAGGAGCGCGTCGTCAACATGGCCGAGGGAGGAAGCGCTGATCTGGAGCTCTAGCACCAGCGGTTGGGGCATTCGGCGCCCGCAACCGTTAAGGAGATGGCGAAGCGCGACATGGTGCGCGCCCTTGTCATTGACGGTGCAGACGCGGCAGCAGATGCAACAGCGCATAAAAAGTGCGAGCCTTGCATTTTGGGCAAGGCGCGGCGCAAGCCATTCAACGAGAACGCGGCTCGCGCAAAGGACATGCTGGAGGTCGTGCACAACGACGTCTGCGGACCGTTCAAAACGCCGTCAAACGGCGGCTTCAGATTCTTCGTCACCTTCATTGACGACTGCAGCAGGACGCTCTACGTGTACTTCATGAAACGAAAAAACAAGGTCATGGACCGGCTGAAGGAGTACGTCGCAGCAGTGGAGAGGTAGACTTGCCGGAAGGTCAGAGCGCTACGTAGCGACAATGGCGGAGAGTACGTGGGCTGCAGCGGGTGGATGAAGCAGCAGGGCATCAAGTGGGAACCCACTACGTCGTACTCGCCACGGTCTAACGGAGTGGCGGAGCGGGCAAACCAGACGCTGCTCAACATGGTGCGGACCATGCTTGTGGATGCGGGGTTGCCGCGAGGTTTCCGGGCAGAGGCTGTGCGTACAGCGAGCTACACCGTCAACCTCACCCCAACAGCGGTGCTGAAGGGTAAGGGCGGCTGGAAGATGCCGTAGGAGGTTTGGAGCGGGCGCAAGCCAAACGTGGCGCACTTGAAGGTATTCGGGTGCAAGGCGCACGCAATGGTGCAGGCGGCGTAACGACGCGACAGCAAGCTGGAACCGCGGGTGAAGTCGTGTTTGTTCCTCGGCTACGAGATTGCGCAAAAGGCGTATCAGCTCTGGGACCCGCACACGCAAGAGATCATCCGCAGCCGTGACGTCGAGTTCGACGAGCAGCAGAGCTTTAGCAGCAGCAGCAACGACATGAGTATCGGGAACACTCCAAAACAGGGGGAGTGGTTCGAGCTCCTTGACTACGAGGAGGAATCAGCGGACGCGGAGGCCGATGATGCGGCGTCGGAGCGTGGCGGTGCAGCAAGTGCAGCAGCCGACGCCGAGGACTTCGACGACGATGCAGCAGGGCTGGAGATCCGGCGGAATGATCCGTCGAAGGAGGCACCGCGGGTCCCGAAGCGCGTACTCCTGGCGGAGTTCGCGTCGGGCGTCGGAGAAAAATCCTCCGGACGCGCCGTCCGTCTGGTTGATGGTTCACCGGAGCAACAAGAATCCTCCGGAAGCCGTCCAGTCGATGATTCACCGGAGCGGGCTGAGTCGGAAGGATCGCAGCAGAGCGACGAGAAGCCGCTAAGACTGCCGCGCCGTAGCGAGAGGCAGCGGAGAGCGGGGAAGCGTTTCGACGCAGGCACAGATCGATGGATCGGCATGACGCGGTGCATGCTGGCTGCTTCAACGGAGGCGACGACCGTGCAAGAGGCGCTTGCGCGGCCCGAGGGAAAGCATTGGGACGCCGCCATCAAGTCTGAGTTGGCGTCCATTGCTGAAAACGACACGTGGCAGCTGGTTGACAGGCCGAAACACGCCAAGGTCATCGGCTCCAAGTGGGTCTTCAAGACCAAGTTCACGAAGGAAGGTGTGGTTGACAAGTACTAGGCGCGCCTCGTGGCAAAGGGGTACACACAGCGTAAGGGCGAGCACTATAATGAGACGTTTGCCCCCGTCGCCAAGTTCACAAGCATCCGGACGATCCTTGCGGTGGCAGCCGCGAAGGACATGGATCTCCACCAAATGGACGTAAAGACGGCCTTCCTCAACGGCATCATCGACAAGGAAATCTACATGGAGGTGCCGGAGGGGTTAGAGGCGCCGGAGGGCAAGGTGTGCAAGCTGCGGAAATCCTTGTAAGAGCTAAAACAATCGCCCCGATGCTGGTACCAACAGATGGACAGCTTCATGGCACAACTCGGCTTCAACGACTATAAGGCAGATCACAGTGTGTACGTGCAGCGCAGCAAGAAGCTCCATCAGATTGTCGCACTCTACGTGGACGATCTGATCTTGTGCTCCTCAGACCTGCCGAGCCTACAGCAGCTGAAAGAGCAACTGAGCAGCAGGTTCCAGATATCGGACATGGGGGAGCTGGAGTTCTACCTCGGGATGAGCATTACGCGGAACCGGAGGGCGTGCACGCTTGAGCTGGGGCAGGCCAAATACGTGGCTGAGGTGCTCAAGCGGTACGGCATGGAGGACTGCAAACCAGTGTGGAGTCCTGTCTCCACGACCTATGAAGTGAGTGCGGTAATGGCGCCGTAAACAAAAGAAGAGCCGGAGGACATGGCAGGGGTGCCTTACCAATCGGCGGTGGGCAGTCTCATGTACGCCATGGTGGCGACTCGACCGGACCTGGCCTACGCGGTGGGCCAAGTGAGCAGGTACGTGGCCGATCGAGGGCCACTACACTGGCAGGCGGTCAAGCGCATCCTCCCCTACCTGCAGGCGACGCGGCACGCGCGCCTGAGGTTCGAGGGCAAAGGGCGGGCGGACCCTTTGCGTCTGGTCTGCTACACGGATGCAGACTACGCTGGCGATGTGGACAAGTGGAACTCCACATCCGGCTATTTGTTCTTCCTCGCTGGTGCTGCGGTCTCTTGGTGTAGCACGAAGCAACACTGCGTCGCCACCTCCATAGTGGCTCGACGTCCGAAACTCAATTGTACGTTTTGTTACTCGGGGACTTAGTCAAAATTCAGACTGCAGGTCCGCGGACAGCTTTCGAACCTCGTCACACCCCATCACCAAACACGACCCAAAAGTGGTTAAGGTACGTGCAAACAGTGCAGGGGACCCCCACACCATGTGCAATGGGACATGCGCCTTGGGAAAGGCGCTTCGCACGTGAATGAAGGCGCCACGGCGAGTGGCGGCGTCAGGCTTCTGTGGTCGGTTAGACCTGCGCTCCGGCAAGCATAACTTGAGCTACGCTTGGCTGAATCGCGTGCGGTTTGGTGCGTTGGAAAGCTCATGACTAGCCCTAAAAATGTTGTGATCATGTCTATGTTCAAAAACTAACTCAAAACGACGTTATTCCCTTCACAAACGGACTGTCTCTAAATTCCTGCTCACATAGCGTGAGGCGACCAGAAAACTCACGCTTAGTCTTAGATTCGCCCAAAATCGTAGATGTGAATCACTAGAGGCGATCACACAAACGTCGGGACCGCACCATGCGGCTCTCATCCTGACACTCGTTTGTATGGTGAATGCAATTTATGCACTTGAATGCACACTTTAACCATTCTTCGGTACGCAAACCAGGTAGTTGATATCAAGTCTATAATAAGGGATGAACCAGGGGTTTGCATTTGAAAGTTTTTGCTTCAATAATTTACAACTTTGTTTTGTGATGTCCATACTTTGGATACCGCCGATTGAATTTATCTTAGTTTGTAGATGATCCAATGTTCATTTCAGCTCTTCAAGATCTTTCGATGTCGTGCGTCGACTTCATAATAGCAAAGCTAGATATCAGGCAAGACTCTACATTCCATATTGCCCATATGTCCAAGCCAATCAATCACTATGCCAATCAAAAAAAATGTTGACAGGCTGTCAAGTAATGTTGTAGGAAACACTGTCAATGGCAGACAAGTGTATTTTTGTAAATATTGAGGGCACTAAGACGTGAATTAGGACGTCACCCGCTACAAAAAAGGTCCATGAGAGGGGAAAAGTTGGCCGTAGAGAACCAAAAACCCCCCTCTCCCTACCATGTGTGTCCGGGGTTCCAGGATGGCTGATTAGGGGGTATCACATCGATATTCCACGGTGGACATCGATGTGCGGCGGTTGTAGGTGGCCAGGTGAACATGGCCTCAAGGTAAATCTCCTTGTCAATGATGCTGTTTATGAATACCGTCTTGACATCCATTTGGTGGATCTCCATCTCCTTTGGGACGTCCACCGCACGGATCATCTGGATGCTAGTAAACTTGGTGTCGAGGGCAAATGTCTCATCATAGTGTTTGCCTTTCCGCTGTGCATATCCCTTCGTCACCAGCCGTGCCTTGTACTTCTCCGCATTGCTGTCCTTGGTGAGCTTCACCTTGAACAACCACTTTGAGCTGATCACTTTGCCCCTTTCAGGCTGATCTACCAGCTCCCTAGGGCCCTTCTCAGCAAGGCACGAAAGGTTCAATTTTATTTCTTTATTCCACTGCTTCCCGTTAGCCGTGCAAGCGCCTCTTACATGGTTTTCAATTCCGTTGCGACTGCTATCATGCACTGTACCATGTCGACCCAACATGCGTTGTTTGCGTCATACCGCTTCTTAGCAATCCACTACCTTCGTCTGTGACGCGGCGACATTCATGACGCCGGCTGCTGGTCCTGCTGCTGCTCTACTACGATATTGTCCTCGGTCGCGGACTCCCCTGCATCGGCTGTTGTGTCTTGCGCTCTAACGGCACGTGAAGCTACTACACTGCCCTGCTGCGCTCTAGTAATGTCCTCCTCCAAGGATCCATTATCAACCTCCGCAACTGCCACCTCCTCCTCTTGTTCAAGGAGTTGGAACCGCTTTTCCTGCTTTGGAGAGTGTTACGTCGATGGTGTTACTACTGTTGCAGTAGCTTTGCTACTCGTCAAATGTGACATCAAGGCTTATGATGACATCTTTGATTTGTGGGTCAAGGAGGCGGTACACCTTGAGCACAATCTTGTACCCGTCAAACGTGTATGCCTTTGGATGCAGGTCCTCTTTGGAGTCTTTTCTTTGTGCGCCCTGGACTAACGTGTACGCCTTGCATCCAAACTCCTTCAGGTGCACCACGCTTGGTTTGCGCCCGCTCCACATCTCATATGGTGCCTTCCAATCGCCTTTCCCCTTCAGTACTGTCGTTGGAATGAGTTTGGTGATTGAGCATGCCGTACTCACAGCCTCTGTTGCAGTTTAGCGTCCACGAGTATTTTCTGCGCAATTGTGAGTAGCGTCTAGTTTGCACGCTCTGCCATGCCATTAGACTCGGGCGTGTACGGAGTGGTCGGCTGCGACTCAATCCCCTACTCCTTCAGCCACCATCCGCAGTCCACATATTCACCGCCATTGTCATAATATAGCGTTCTAACCTTGATGACAGTCTGCCTCTCAACCATTGCGACGTACTTCTAGAGCTGGTCCAGTACCTCATCTTTGAACTTCAGGATGTAGACGTAGAGCTTGCTACTACAATCGTCGATGAAGATGACGAAGTATTGTACGCCCCCCAATGGATGACGTCTTCATCGGCCTACACATATCACTATGCACGACCTCGAGTAGGTTCTTGGCCCGCCTCTATAGGTCTTCAAACGGCTTGTGCTTTGCCATGCCCATCATGCAAGGCTTGCACTTGTGCTCTGTGGAGTCTGCTATTGTGTCTGCTACACCGGTGATGTTGAGGTCTCAAATCATGTTGCTCTTCTCCATCTCCTTCACGACTACGGGCAACGAGTGCCCCAAAACCCGGTGCCATAACTACAATTCCGCTCTCCCACCTTTAGTGAGGTTGACAGCACATAATTGTCAATCTGCTACATCTGCTGCCACGGGGATGGCCTTTGTGTCAACAATGGCGAGTCTTCCCTCACACTTTGCCTTGAGCACAACCTCATCGCCGCCGTCCATCCGCAAAACTACACATTTCTTACGGAAAAGCACTTCATACCCCCCTTATCTTTCAAGCAGTTCACACTCAAAATGTAAGCCACACCAAGGACACGTCGTACTCGTTTACCACCAACTCCACGTCCACGTCACCTTGTCCAACCACATGTTTGACCTCGTCGTTAGTGACCACAATGGACTTGGTAGACTTGGTATAGTTGATGATCACACCTTCTTGACTTGGATATGCTCCTCTGCACCAGAGTCAAGGCATCGCCGGTGGGTTCCCTTCAGGTCATGGCTCCTTGTACCATTGAGAAGCGCCTTGTTGACGTTGGCGCCTTTGCCGCCGGCGTACGCCTCCAGAAACTCCTTGGCCCAATGACCCTCCTTGCTACAATTATGACACGCACCCTACTTGGCACCCTTCTTGCTGCTGCCCGTACTGCTGCCTTGATTGCGACAACTACTACCACCTTCCGTTGTGATGACCAGTGTAGTTGAGGATGCCAAGGTCTCGCCACCGTTGTGATGGTGCACCTCGTTGCGGATGTATCCGCGATTGCACCGGAAGTACGTCTATCCTCCTCCCAATTTCCCAATACGGTGCTGAGAAGACTCTAGTTGTTGAGTAGAGCCATGAAGAGTGCTATCACCTGCATATTCGTGTCAATATTCCAACCCACATTATTGTATTATGAGACAAGAGACTCAATCTGCTACATGAAAAAAATGACGTCTTCACCCTCCTCAATCCTCATTGTCAAGAGTCGCTGCATTGCGAAGATCATGTTGGCTAGGGATGTTGATTGATGGATTGCACACAGCTTCTTTTATGCATTAGCTGTCAGGGTGCAACTATGGATGTAGCCCCATTGAGATTCATACAATGTCAACAAGAGGCGCATCAGCGCCTCTATGTACTTCTTAGCAAAGGCAATCTTCTCCTCGTCCATTGGGCACGCGCCTTGAACCTCCGTGCCTTTCATAAGCTCCAGCAGTCCCTTGTGTAAAAGATTGATCTCAGATTACCACTGCGACAACCCAAAACCAAGGCCACCCATGTACTTTTGGATGGACGAGGACTCTCTCTTTTTGCACCATGATGGACTTCTGTTATGGATAGTCTCAAGCTGCGACGACAAAGTTGCCCAACGTGACACACTCGTGAGTTGCGGAAGTCGTGAACGTCTTGGTAGATGAGGGCCGGGGGTACATCACCATTTTTTACGGGTCTGTCCTGGAATGATCTGATCCACACCAAGGCCTCACGGCTGCTCAGTATAAAGAGACATCCAAGGAAGGTGTGTGTTTTGGGTCGCGACAACACCAAGGAAGCAGAATTTTGGCAGAATGCAGGTTGTGGAAATGGAGGAGGGCTAAAAACCATAAATGGTTTGTTGTTTTACTGAGATGAAATATCAGGCTCTTATAGCCTGTGATCTGAGCTTTCTAACGCATCTAAGTACGCCCAAAACAGAGCAGTAGAGCCCTTGCTACGGCGGTTGAAGTGACCCATGGTGGAGCCGTCAATCATGCCCATGAACGGAAGTGACGTGAGGCACTTTGCCGCCGACAAGGCGAAGCGCCCTCCCTAGCCCTCCAACATTGGGGGAGGCTCTCCTACATCAAGGAGACCTCCCGCTGCCCATCCTTCATGGACCACGTGCCTTTGGAGGCCATTGGAATTGAACTCGGATCACCGCGGTGGAATCATACCGTCATCAATGACGGAAACCCAAATTCCACCAACCGAACTTTGGATGAGGCTAACTTTCTGATTTATTAACCAAATCGAGCAACTGAAAGCTCGAAATCGCATGGCAAAATCCAGGGATTCAAAATTTGCAATCATATGAGATATCCCACCACTTTCTAGCGGTCGAACGAGGCAAATGGCAAACGGCATCCATGGCAAGAACACATCTTTTGACAATACCATGTCCAAATATTGTAGGTATTTCTGCTTATTGATGCGGTCATGTGGATGAGCGACGAGTGGGTCCAAAACACGAACAAAATTAGAGCGGAAGTAGTGTTTTGAAGTAGAGCAGAAACAGAGGTGTCACGGATGTGTGAGCACTAACAGGATTGAAGTTACCTATTCTGGACGCAGCACTAGTGTGAAGGGAAGAAGCTTCCTTGTCAGTGTGGGTGTTGGAGATATCAATGTGACGTTGGCAAGAGGAGGTGGGTGCAGTGTAAGAGCATGGACGCTTAGAGATAAGGAAAGGAAAAGGTGAGCCTTGACGAGGAATCTAATGGACAAATTTACTAGAATAGTACAGTGAATACAAAGAGGAGCAGTTTAATCTAGCGTGCTTTGGTGAGTTGGCACGTGGGAGTATGGTAGCGACTCAGGCATGGTGAAAAGCAACACCTTAAGGACACAATAGGAAAAACTGGTTTTGCTAGCCGTAGGCATAGGAGAGTGACGTGTATAGGAGCGATTACCACAGGTGCGCTCGCTTTGACCGTTGAGCACAACGTTGTTGTTTTGCTACAGGCAAGATTCACACGATGGTCGGTCACAAGACTGTTGTTGCTTGATGATATTTCTTACAAAGATAATCTTCTGTGGCTACTCATTATTTCCTCGTACCCTGCATCCCTCAAAGTGATCTCCTAGATAGTCTTAACACCATGCACTAGTCTTCTCCTCTCGCTTTGTATTTCCCACTTGTTAGCTAGAGGACGTCCGTTCCTCCAAATCAACTATTCCACACTGGCACAATAACACGTAAACGTAAACTTCACTTTGCCTATTCTTTTGCGTTCTCATCAAGCTGTCAATATTCCTCTGTGTGTGAGATCTGCACAGCTTTTCGAGTCACTCTACGACCATGAGAGAGTATAGGGAGACCATGCAAAATCTCTTCAACGTTACACCCACTTACACCAATAGACCACTTCTTCCTTGCCTTCTAACAGCCACTTGAGTCCACATTTCTGAGCTTTCCTAAGCCTCACTTTGCTAGGAGTCCACTCCGCGAGATCGTCAATCCTATCTCTACATGTTCAAGCCCACATATGTAGGATATTGAGCAAAAAGTGGATTGAAAGGTTGAAGGACCTCGAAAACCTGAGTTAGGTGACTTGCATCATCCAATAGCTATAAAGGCAATGCCAAGGATCATGTTCATAACCACTCACTAATGCTTGCTCAATAACTAATAGGACTCAACACAATCCTGTCATACAATGTGTCTTGTCCCTCACACATATGGTACACTATGAAATACAACGTAACATCATCCCTTGTATCCCACTCTCTATCTTATCATCCCTTACCCTCTATTCCTCCCTCCATCCTTGTCTTCCGCCTTGGATCTTCTCCGCTTCCCCTTACTTTTGCATTTCCGTACTTTACAGTATTTTTGTAATCAGGGCTTCCCTTGTGAAGCACTTTTCTTGGCACCAAATGGCATCTCCGTTCCACGCCATGACTTTACTATACTTCAAATAACAACACCAGAGAACCTTGCTTGTATTTTCTCCACCTCGTTCCTTCTTCTTTTTTCTTTAGTCGTTCCCCCCGCTCCTCTCCCGTTGTCTGGCGCTTCTATCCAGTTCCGTTTACCCAACTGGCTCACACATCCCATCTTCTATTTCATGGCGCCGTCGATTCTATCTTTGTTACATCATTTCCCACCTACGTCGCGGGGTTTCCTGCCTTCTTTTATCTTGGTCTGTGCAACAATTTCTTACTCAGTTTTTTGTTTCCTTTCTCTCTCCATGTCTTGCACTTCTGCCTCTTCCTTTTTTTTGCCCATTGCTCAACGGCATAAGTGTAGGAGCCAACGTCCTTCAATCCACTCTTGCTTTCTTTCTTCCAGAAAGCTTTCGGGGTTGGCGCCCATGTTAAGAGACCCAAAGATCAGTCATTTCCCTTGAGCATCCCATGTGTTTGCATGGAATATCTCATTCATCCTCGTGTATTCTCTCTCTTCCCATTCTGCTTTGAAATGTCAACATGATCCTGGGTGCTGGCTAGAACTGGTTAACACCCTATCAAAACCTTCCCCTGAACCACAGTATGACTACCATATCATAACCAAGTCAGAGCCATATCCCAACCATATCACAAATATATCTCAACCTATAACAACCACATCACATCCATATCAAAACCATGTGAAAACCATATCACAACCACATTGCAACATTGGGGAGGCACATGTCTCCTACACGCGAGCTTAGTACCATAAGGACACCAACTGGCGGGTGCCGTCATGGGGGAGGACAGACACCCTATCCTGCTGTTCATCTATCAAGCTTCTTATGCACTCATAGATGTGACATTCATAGTATGTGGCAATTTCCATGCAGTTGGACGCATCGCTAAGCTTGCCCGCCAACGTTGGGAGGTGGCAGATACCATGGAAGGAGCGGCAAGGACGGGACAAGAGCCACTCTTACGCACGATTGACGTTGCTCACCTCGTAAAGTACACGGTATCAGTTGCCTTCATTGTAGCTAGGATGGTGAAATGAGTGAGCGGCGAGACGGCGCGCCTCCCAGTCCAAGGGGACCCCAACGGGCAAGACACCATTGCCCCCTCCTTCCGCAGATGGATCTTTGGAGATGTTAGGGACGCGGCGCACTTTACTCTTTGACTAGCTGGGACGGCAAGGGGACAAGCTAGAGCAGTACTTTAAGAGTCCCCCACCGTCATTCAGGCCGCCTCCATTCCGAAACCATTTCTTGTCAGGGTCGGGGCCTCTATGGAGCGAGTTTCACATATCGCCTCCTTCGTGGCCTCCTCTGCACCGGACCCTGCTCTCCTCCCAGGCAAAGGCCCATGACCTTCTTCAGCGTACGCTTCCATCCCCTCCAATAGCCTCTAAGTCCTTGAGGCCATCCCCCCTCCACCCCGACGAGTGGACCGCCCAGGAAAGGGCCCTCACCGACCACAAAACTCTTCCCTTCCACGACGTTGCCTCTTTTGGCGGCTTAGAGACACAAGCAGCACCCCTTGCATGGCCATCCAAATGGCAGGCACTGCTATCACAGTAGCGGGTAATACAAAGAGGGTTGTTGTGGCAGAATTCACTGGAGCGGTCATGTAGGGCAAAGAAGACCCACGACTATAGTTGTTTGAGCACACGGTAGAGGCTTCCAATGCCATAGGGGTTACTGTGTGGCTCATTTGAGTCTGCCACAACTACGACGTTCATCTGCTCTGTTTTTTGCACCATCTAGAAATGGCCACGCTAATCAGGCTTCTATCGCACCCTGAGAGGGTACCTGTGACCTGATGCTAGAGAGTTGCCAAGGGGCTAGCGCGGTGCTGTTGGCACAATTACTACTGTTGGTTTTGCTGTATCTCCTTCCACTACTTCAACCAATGAGGCCGTTCTATCAGCTGCATCAGACATGGGAGAGTAGAGTGGTTCTTCCACTGTCATAGTGGAGGAAGGGTCAGGAGAGACTGGATGAGGGAGGATATTTGCTCCCACTACCTGGTCAAGTGCTAGTTCTACTACCTCTTCACAAAATATCTTGGTGTCGATGACGTTGCTCATATTCAAGACGACATTCCTGGAGAAGATGACATGGCCAGTATCCCTCTCCCAGTCATCAGCATCTACGCGTTCATTGCGTCCCATTTTTGCTCCTTCTCCTTGGGCACGTGCATGTGCACCAAGCTACCGAACGTACAAAGGCAGCCCATGCTCGGCTTCTTGCCAAACCATGCCTCATACGGCGTCATATGCTCAAACGCCTTGGTTGGCCTGCGCTTCTTGATGTACACCGTAGTGCTAACTACTTCGGTCCGGAAGTCGTAAGTTAGTCGAGCCGCATGAAGCATGCAGCGCGTCAACACAACGATGATGTGGTTTACGCGTTCTGTTATGGCGTTCTGCTACAACGAATATGGCACGGTGAACTATGCCTTGATGCCAGCTACTGCAAGGTAGTCCTCAAAGTCTTTGCTCAGGTATTCGCCATTGCAATTGCTACGCAACGTCTTGATTTTCTTGTCCATCTGGTTCTCCACCTTGGCCTTGACCTCCTTGAATTTGTCAAAGCACTAGTCCTTGAAAGAAAGGAAGTACACAATAGTTTAACGACTAAAATCATCAATGAAGGTTAGAAAATACATACAAGCTCCAAAGCTGTGGGTGAGCATCAAGCCACACAAGTTTACGTAGACCAGCTCTAACACCTCCTTTGTGCGCTTCGCTGCTTTCGAGAACGCCTGCCAATGCTGCTTCCCCTCCAAACAGCCGATGCACAACAGGTGCTCAAAGTTAGAGATGATGGGCAAGTCACGCACCATCTGCTTTGTTTGAACTTGGTACAAGAAGCGCATGCCGATGTGGCCCTAGCACGCATGCCGATTTTTACCATCTGTCGCCTTCACCATTGCGAGAAGACTCAGCTCACGCATGATCATGGTTGCCCCCAACAGGCGGTATATGTCGCCTTCCTTCACCGACCTGGCCAACTCCTCTCCCGTCTCATTATCAAGGATGTAACTATAGTCATCATCAAAGACGACACCCAGTCCTCTGCTTGTGAGGGAGGAGATTGAGAGACGATTGAACACAACATCAACTACATACAACACGCTATAGAACACTCACATTTCAATGCCACGCCGGTCTTCAACCACATCTCTACAATCCCCTCACCATACACCACCCGATTATCACCTAAAGCCATAGTTCAGGAGGGATTGAGAGCAACTACATGAACCAATCTTTGTGGTGCATCAGACTCTTAGTGCACCCTGAGTCCTTCTACCATGCCACATCTGCCTTCTCCATCTGCCACATGTCAAACGTTTCCATGAAGAGGCGGTCACACACCTCCTTGGCCACGTTCATGTTGCCAAACTTGCGCATACCGGTCTGCTTCTACTACTCTTGCTGACGCTCTTCTGATTGTTGCTGCAGCTGCTGTGGAGGCTGCTGCTTCTGCTGCAATTATAAGGACTTCTACTACGGGTACTCCTTTTGGTCCATCTCGAACTTGAAGCATTCCTTATTGTGCCCCTCTTTCTAGAAATAGTAGCACTTGCCTTTCTTCTTGCCTCTCTACTGCCTTCACAGCTGCTACGGCTAGTTGCATGAGCGCATGGCCATTAAAGTTGCTTCACTACTGCTGCCGCCATTACGCTTTGGTGCATTAAAATGCAGTTCCACCTGCAGAAGGTGCATGCACATGAAGTCCAAGTCGAAAGTCGGTTTAAACTCCAACTTATCTTGCACCGTGTTTGATACAGAGCGAGAGACTTTGTCTTTGTCTTGCCTTGGAGGCATGGTTCACATAGCTTTTGCACTTTTCCTCGTCCTTAGCCTTGCATCCCTCCATCCCATGAACCACTTTGTACTGCTACATAGCTTGGAGTGTGCTGTCAGTCACATTGCCAACAATTGACCTGATATGCTCCTTGTCCATGGCTAATATCTGGACAGGCACAGGACGGACTAGGCATACACTGCTCCCTTGAAGTAAGTCCCCTATGTCTGGTCCAGATAGACAAGGCATGCACTACTCCTTTGGAGCAAGTCTCCTTGGTCTAATCTGGATAATATAGCCAGCAAACACTACCTAGGACAACTCCTTGTGGCTTAGACGTTCTACAGTTGGTCTCTAGAGCGAGAGGTCATTGGATCAAATCCTAGCCCGGTGACAAGTTTTCTTTGTAACCAAAAGTGGGACAGGAAGGTTCTCAGAGACATCTCAGAACATTTTAAGGTCCTTCTTTGTGCCTGGTGCCACTTGGTGGTCACAGGGACCGCCATGTAGGCAAGGGGGATGACGCAATTCAGATTGCCTCCAAAGGGGCTCATCCAAGGAGCCACTACGCGCCTAGGCTAGAGACAGGCTGTAGGACTATAAGAACCTGTCAGTTGCATGTCATTGAGTAAAGTTCTTACCTTTGATACTCCTAACAGAGTTGTCCACCAGAGGCAGACACAAAAGAAGCATTCATTGGTCTAAGCCCCAGGAGTTTGCTCCTCGCACGAAAGTGACAAGTGCTAAGGACACAGTGCAAGGAAGTGATTCCTATGAAATGCTCAGTGTTGAACCTGTTGGATCTGGAGGAGAGAGGGAGCCTTGGAGCAGCGAGCATGTGTGATTGGAAGGGCATCACTTGTGCTGAAGAATGGTTGTTCAATCACTCAAAATGATGGAGTACATATAGAGCTACAGCTTGGGCAAGTCAGCCCTCTCACAAGCCACACCACTTAGCCATGGAGGCTAAGGCTCACACACTAGAGTTCATAATCTCACACAAGGGAGGAAATCAGCCTAGCAATCAGGCTGACCACTCACAAACGACCTAGAGAGCTAGAGAATGCTCTCATGGCACACTCCTAGTGGTCACATAACCCACAAACCCATGGAGAATCGCCATGTGTCCATGGCTAGCACACAAGGATCTCACCTCACNAAAAGTAAGGAGAGGTACCTTTATCCTAGTCAGCACACTCTGACAAGGCAATCCTAAGACCAAGGACCTTTTTGGATATTTCTCCCATCAGGTCTTGACCCTGGACCTCTTGCCTTTTTCTTTTCTCAGGCTAAGGCATGGAGCCATCACCCATACCCACCCAGACATCGACGGTCCATGACCCCCGAAACTTTGAAAATTGATATCTCCCAATCCGACCGTTGGATCGGTCTGAAACTTGGACCGCAGACAGTTTGGCACCTGATCTTTCCAATGTAGAAGTCAGATTGACGATCAGAGCAGGCATCTGGTACTTTCCTTGAACTTGCTCCTGTGGACCTGAAACTGAGCCGGATGGCTCCTTGCCCAACAATCTCCCACTTTGCCACAGTCAGAGTGGGCTGAGTCCACATGCGTTCATGCAGAACTGCTGCTTCTCACGGGTCACTAGCTTGGTGCAGAAATCAGCGACCTGCTTGCTCGTTGGAGTAAACTCCAGCTTGATAGCACCCTCCTGCACCATGTGCCTGATGAAATGATATACGATGTCAATGAGCTTGGTGCGTGCATGGTGCTCAGGATTCTTGGCGAGTGCGATTGCGCTCTGGTTGTCGACGCGCACAGGAACTGGAACTGCTGCACTCCCACTCATCTCTGCCATGAGACTCTGGAGCCAAACTGCTTCCTTGGCTCCAAAGCTGAGAGATACGTACTCAGCTTCTGTACTCGAGGTGGCCACGACCACTTGCCGCTTGCTGCACCAGCTCATGGCCCCACCATTCATGAGGAACACAGGTCCAGAGATGGACTTGCGTCCTCAGGGTTTGAAGCCCAATCGGCGTCTGTGTAGCCGATGATGCTGTTGTCATTGCCGTTGTAGGTGATGACGATGTTGATGGTTCCAGCAAGGTAGCGGAAGATCCGCTTCACTGCCTTCTGGTGCTCTGGTCCGGGATTAGCCATGTGCTGGCTCACAGCGCTCACAGCCTGTGCGAGGTCCGGCCTGGTTGCCACCATCAGGTACATGAGACTGCCGACGGCGCTTTGGTACTTCTGCCGCTCGGCTGCATTTGCTTCTCCATTAAAGCTCACGAGGTACTGCAGCGTCCCCAGCGGCGTGCCGATGGGTTTTGCCTCTGCCATGCCAAACCGCTGCAAAACATCCTTGATGTAGCGGCTCTGCTGCAGCGAGAGAGAGCGTGACTTGCGGTCACGCGTGATCTGGATACCGAGGAAGTATGATGCCTCCCCGAGATCAGACATCTGGAAGCGCTCCTGCATGGCTTCCTTGAACTCCTGCAGTGCAGACATGCTGTTGGAAAGGAGGAGCATGTCATCCACATAGACAATGATGATGAGGATCTCATGCTCATGCTGCCAGCGATACACGCTGTAGTCACACTCGCTGCGCTCAAACCCCATGCACTGCAACGCCGCATCCAACTTCTGGTTCCAAGCACGCGACGCTTGCTTGAGGCCGTACAGCGACTTCTGCAGCTTGCA
>SZWC01002253.1:183006-202872 GCA_023375785.1 Penium margaritaceum
ACATATAGAGCTAGAACTTCGGCAAGTCAGCCCTCTCACAAGCCACACCACTTAGCCATGGAGGCTAAGGTTCACACACTAGAGTCCATAATCTCACACAAGGGAGGAAATCAGCCTAGCAATCAGGCTGACCACTCACACACCACCTACGGAGCTAGAAAATACTCTCATGGCACACTCATAGTAGTCACATAACCCACAATCCCATGGAGAATCGTCATGTGTCCATGGCTAGCACACAAGGATCTCACCTCACCTAAAAAGTAAGGAAAGATACCTTTATCCTAGTCAACACACTCTGACAAGGCAATCCTAAGACCAAGGACCTTTTTGGATATTTCTCCCATCAGGTCTTGACCCTGGACCTCTTGCCTGTTTCTTTTCTCACGCTAAGGCATGGAGCCATTGCCCATGGTCACCCGGATATTGGCAGTCGATGACCCCGGAAACGTTTGAAATTCATATCTCCTTATCCGACCGTTGGATCAACCTCAAACTTGGACCGTAGACATTTTGCTACCTGATCTTTCCAATGGTGAAGTCGGATTGAGGATTGGAGTAGGCATCTACACCCTACAATGTCATCGGCACCAACATTGTCTGTGAAGAGGCAGCAGAACCAGCAGCTGACGAGACAATGGGAGAAGAAATCCTTCCTGACCTAGTCTCTCTAGATCTTTCCTTTACTATGACAGTGGGAGAATCACTCTACTCTCCCCTGTCTGATGTAGTAGATACAACAACCTCATCGGCAGAAGTAGAGGAGGGAGATGTAGCACCACCAGCAGCAGCAGTTGTGCCAGCAGCACCGCGCCAGCCGCCCGCTAACGCTCCAGCACCAGGTCGCAGGTAACCTCTTAGGGTGCGTTGCAAGCCTGGTGAGCGCTGCCATTTCTGGATGCTATAGAAACCAGAACAGATGAACGTCGCAATTGCAGCTAATTCAGATGAGCCAACGTCATACAAGGAGGCCATGGTTGTACTGGATGCAGCAGATTGGGCGCAAGCCGTGCAGTAGGAGATACAATCGCAGCTGGACAACGGCACGTGGGAGCTCATTGAGCGTCCACCTGGACTTAAGGTGATCAAGTGCAAGTGGATGTTCAAGCAGAAGCGAGTAGATGGTAACCTGGAAAAGTACAAAACGAGGCTGGTCGCCAAGGGCTACTCGCAGTAGGAGGGCATCGACTACACAGAATCTTTTGCCCCTGTTGCAAAGTTTGCCTCTGAACGCACGCTCCTCTCTTATGCAGTAGCTAAGGACTTTGAGGTTCACCACATGGATGTCAAGACCGCATTCTTGAATGGTGACTTGGAGGAGGAGATCTACTTGGAGCAGCCGGAGGGGTTCGTCATGGATGGCCAAGAGCACCTGGTTTGCAAGCTGCAAAAGTCGTTGTACGGCCTCAGACAAGCGTCGCGTGCTTGGAACCAGAAGTTGGATAGGACGTTGTAGTGCATGGGGTTTGAGTGCAATGAGTGTGACTATAGCCTGTTTTGCTGGCAGCATGAGCATGAGATCCTCAGCATCATTGTCTATGAGGATGACATGCTCCTCCTTTCCAACAGCATGTCTGCACTGCAGGAGTTCAAGGACGCCATGCAGGAGCGCTTCCAGATGTCTGATCTCGGGGAGGCGTCATATTTCCTCGACATCCAGATCACGCGTGATCGCAAATCACGCTCTCTCTCCCAACAACATGTCGCTACATCAAGGACGTCCTATAACGGTTCGGCATGGCAGAGGCAAAACCCATCGGCACGCCGATTTGGTGTCTAGAATCTTGCAATTCTTGTCCATATCAAAAATCACTCTGAAGCCATTATCGTTGATGCGTCCGACGGATAGGAGATTAGCCACAAGTTCAGGGACGAATAAAACTTGGCTGAAAGTCCGCGTGACCTGTTTCCCTTGAAGGGTAATGAGCACTCGCATTGTACCTTCACCGTAGGCCGGGATGACTCGTCCATCACCCACATGAACTCCGCCAGGTTGTTCGTACTGGGTGTAGGTGTTGAACCATTCCTTGCGACACGTCATATGCTTGGTACATCCTGAGTCAATAATCCAGGCAAGGACTCCCGTAGCGAGTAGGTAGGCACACTCAACGGAGCACATTACCAGTTCTTTCAGGATGGGTTTTTCATGATTGATTGAGGAGTCAGAACTTGCCTCGCTTGCATCTGGAGGATGTTGTTCGAAGTCAGTTGCGTCGGCTGTGAAAAAATTCAGCTGTGGAATGGAGTCACTGTCCGTGTTTTGCTGCATGTTGGCAGAATTGTGACCTGTAAAACCTGAGATGAGATGGGAAAAGTCAGCAAACAATGTTGAAAAGGCTGAGAGAAAGGCAGATGGTGTCTCATCAGTGAGAAGAACATGCGGAGTGTTGCGCGTTGGCGCATTGAATCGCGGTCGCTGCTCTGGACGAGTCGGACAGTCAAGTTGGATGTGCCCCTTTTTGTTGCATCGCCAACAGATGCAATCCCCTGGGTGAACATAAGGCCTGGGAGCCTGTTGAGGATATCGAGGTCGAGGTTGATATGTGGCCTGAGTGCCTTGATTGGTGCTGGGACGAATGTTCCCATAGGTCTCGTATTTCTTTGTTCGTCGATCTGGTCGTCCTTGATATTTGGCGTAAAGTCCGACTTCACCACCGTTTTCTTTGATGTAGGCATCTTTGTCAAGCATGAGAGCCTGTGTTGCCTTCTCAATGGTCAACACATGTGGCTTGGCGGCTGCTGCTCATGCGACCGCTGCTGGTCCTGCTGTTGCTTGTACTGCTGCTGCTGCTGCTGGAACAGCGTTCCCAATAGCGTCTAGAGCACTCTTGACAGCGGACCCGATGAGTGGAATTTTTTCATCATCCTCCAATCGATCGTTGTTGAAGGTTTGAAGTCGTTTCACTGTGTGTTGAAAACGTGTAGGAAGACTCTGAAACAAGGTCTGAACAAGCACTCTTTCAGAGATAACTTCACCCAAGGCTGTGATGCGACTGGAGAGATCTTTTAGATGTCTGATATGATCTTCAAGCCGAGTGTGTTCCTCCATTTTTTGAGTGTGAAACTCTTTGAGTAGATGACCCAGCTCATCGTCGTTGATCTTTTGATAACGTCACTTGAGGGCTCGCCACGCAGTTCTCGGACAGAGATCCACATTGTCGTCACGAATGAGAAATTTGAGCCGCTCTTCCAGTTGCATAGCCAGGATTGCAAAGGCTTGGTCGCACTGCCTTTTATGACTGATTTTCTCCTCGCCAGAGGCATTAGCGTCCACAACGTCTGTAGGTGGGTCGGTGACCACCCCCCATAGTCCTTTGTTCATCAATACCATTTTCATGTTGAACGCAAAAGATGGATAGTCAACGCCGTTGAAGATTGGTATCTTGAAATGATCATGATGGCCGCTTCTTATGAGTAACGCCATGGCGACGACTACTCCTGGTGAAGGCACCTCCTGCTCTGATACCAATTGTGAAATTTAGCACTTCTCCAGGATCACAGGTGTCTCAGGAGATACAACGAATCGAGCAACTGTGATTGAAATGCACTGTGTTGTACACACTGCAACTATACGCTGCAAAGAATCACTTTCTGTTCCACACTGACGATTCAAGAGGTTACACAGAAGTCAAAAGTACACGGCTCGTCTCTTGAGCTTTCCAACAATATGCTATACTTGAAAAATGGTGCAGTACAGACGAAACAATGTACAAATGAAACTACTACCTATTTGTTCTAGTCCAGTGACTAGGAAATACAAAAAAGCAAGCACAATGCACGAGCTTGGTCTGTCCGGTCCGCTTGTGTCTTCTTTGAGCGTCCCAGACGCCGGTCGGTGTCCCCAGCCACCGAGCGACTGAGGTTGGCAGATGCCCAGCGCCCTCGGTGCGATCCACGGACGAGATCATCTTGATCTGCAGCACGTCCTCTGCTCCCGTCGATCTTCTTGCTCATCGGGTGAAGAGGAGCTCGTGCTCGCACTCTCGATCCTGTGACGGTTGCGATCGCTCTATTGTCTATGCCATGCTCTCCGATCCATCTATCCATTGTTTATAAAGATCCCGTAGCTCCGTTCTCTCGATCAAATGCCTCGATCGAAGTCCGTCCATCTGCTCCGATCTTTGGTTCGTGTTTCTGTTGCTCCACCACTCTCCACGTCAGCACTCATCGTATCGGGAGGAGCTCACGCTCGCACTCTCGTACTTGCACTCGGTCCTCATCGAGCCCATAACCTGTACCTTCACAAATTACGCCAGAACTTAATGTGGTCGTCCGCAGTATCCTGTAAGATCAATAGGAAGCTGCGGCAGGCCCTCGTACCGGGTTAGACTCCCGAACGACGGTAACTGACCCCGCTTTTGGTAGAGCAGAGTCCAGTAGAGTAGAGTCCGGTAGAGTAGGCAGAGGGGTGGGGGAGAGAGTGGCGACCTCTCCCCCAGCCCTCTTGCCTTTTTATCCCAAGTGCCCATACCGAGCACAAAGTACGACACTTGTGAGATAAGGACATAATCTATATCACTTCTCTCCTTTTGCCCATATCTCCAGATCCAGCCATCCAAATTGGCTGAAATTTGGACAGTGGATGGCTGACGAGGAGATCTGTCCATTGGTGCCACCTGATCAGGAATCGGCCTTGTAGTGATGAAGATCCTGATTTTCCAACATGGAGCAGCCGGAGGGGTTCGTCATGTATGGCCAAGAGCACCTGGTTTGCAAGCTGCAGAAGTCGCTGTATGGCCTCAGACAAGCGTCGCGTGCTTGGAACCAGAAGTTGGATAGGATGTTACAGTGCATGAGATTTGAGCGCAATGAGTGTGACTATAGCCTGTATCGCTGGCAACATGAGCATGAGATCCTCATCATCATTCTCTATGAGGATGACATGCTCCTCCTTTCCAACAGCATGTCTACACTGTAGGAGTTCAAGGAGGCCATGCAGGAGCGCTTCCAGATGTCTGATCTCGGGGAGATGTCATACTTCCTCAGCATCTAGATCAAGCGTGACCGCAAATCACGCTCTCTCTCGCTACAGCAAAGTCGCTACATCAAGGACGTCCTGCAGCGGTTTGGCATGGCACAGGCCAAACCCATCGGCACGCCGCTGGAGACGCGGCAGTACCTCGTGAGCTTCAGTGGAGAAGCAGATGCAGCTGAGCGGTAGAAGTACGAGAGCGCTGTCGGTAGCCTCATGTACCTGATGGTGGCAACCAGGCTGGACCTTGCACAGGCTTTTAACGTTGTGGGCCAACACATGGCAAACCCCGGACCTGAGCACCAAAAGGCAGTGAAGCGGAGTGAAGCTTCCGCTACCTTGCTGGAACCATGAAGATCGGCATTACCTACAACGGCAATGACAACAGTATTATTGGCTACACAGACGCAGATTGGGCTTCAAACCCTGAGGACCGTAAGTACATCTCTGGATATGTGTTCCTCATGAATGGTGGGGCCATCAGCTGGTGCAGCAAGCAGTAGGTGGTTGTCGCCACCTCAAGCACGGAATCTGAGTACGTCTCTCTCAGCTTTGGAGCCAAGGAAATCGTTTCGCTTTAGCGTCTCATGACAAAAATGAGTGGGAGTGCAGCAGTTCCAGTTCTTGTGCGTGTCGACAACCAGAGCGCAATCACACTCGCCAAGAATCCTGAGCACCATGCACGCATCAAGCACATTGACATCGCATATCACTTCATCAGGCATATAGTGCAGGAGGGTGCTATCAAGTTGGAGTTTACTCCAACCAGCAAGCAGGTCGCTGATTTCTGCACCAAGCCAGTGACCCGTGAGAAGCAACAGTTCTGCATGAAGGCATGTGGACTCAACCCACTTTGCCTGCGGCAAAGTGGGAGATATGTGGTACTAAGCGAACAAGGACCAAGGATAAGCCGTGCCTTGGAGGTACGATCCTTGGATCCTAACCAAGATAAGCTCTGCCCTTGAACGACCCCGTGGTTGCTGTGTGCGTTCTACTCTGTTTGCAGGTGATCAACGACTAATCGATAAGCGAGGGATGTACACCTTCTAAACCGGTAGCAGACAATAGTCTAGATCAGCCTACATCGGCCTCAACGAAGTAGAGAAGTAGAGGAGTAGAGAAGCAGCATGACGAGACCCGTGACGCTCACTCTCGAGGAGGTCAACGGTGGGATGTCAAAATTCACATGGCTTGGTTTCCCCTTGTGAAAATGGAAATTTAAGATTGTCATGAGGGTGCGTGGCTACTTGAAGATGTTCCTTAGAGAAGAGGTTGAACCTGCAAAAACAGATCCTAGATATGAAGCGTGGAGTTTCAAAAATGACATGGTATTTGCGATTCTTGTGACATTAGTGCATGAGTCACAGCATGTCCACCTCCAAGGTATCACACATGCATCAAAGGCTCATGAGAAGCTTGCACGTGTACACCAATCAACGGCTCTTGCAAATCGCCTCTTCATCCTTCAAAAGCTTATTTTGATGAGGGTGAGCGAGGGAGAGTCGATTCAAGACTTCGTTTTGCAGTTTGAAGGACTGTTGTAGCAAGTGACCCAAATGAACTGGGAAATCAACACCAACATAGAGGCCATTATCCTCCTCATGGCGCTACCTAAAAGCTGGGGTCCTCTGATCACCATCTTTGGCAGTTGGAAGGAGGAGGATTTGACGTATGAGGGAGTGTCCGAGTACGTGCGCAACGAGGCCATGCGTCGCCCTGGTAGTGAGGCTAACATTTTAGGCTATGCTGCACAGTACGGTGGTCGTGGCAACAATTCCTCTTCTGGTCACAACAACAGCAGAAGTGGTGCCGTTGGAGGAAAAGGCAATGGTGGCGGAGGAAAGAGTTCAAAGCGTCCTCGGAAGTGCCATAAGTGTGGCAAGCCTGGGCATTCGGCACGGGAGTGCAGGGCTCCCAAGAAGGAAGACGGAGATCATGGTAGCAGATGTGAGGGTGAAGGAAAGGGTAAGAAGGAGTTGAATAACATGATGGCTGAGAGCGTGCCGGCAACCAAGAGGGCGGCACTACTCAAGCGTGGAGCCTATGGGCTCGACACTGGCATGAACCACCACTCTTGAAGGGAGAAGGATGGGTTCATCTCCATTAGAGACACTGAATGTCGCTTCACGTGTGCTAACGGTAGGCTTGTCCATGCGCGAGGCGAGGGGGATAAGTTGATCAGCATGAACGTGAACGGTGCTTAAAAAGACTTGAACGTCGTCTACATGCCGTCTTTTACGGCAAATCTCTTATCAGTGTCCAAAATCACGGACCATGACATGACAGTTGTCTTCACGGAGGGGGAGGCCGTGATAGTCAAGAACAAGGACTTCAAGATGTCCTATACCAAGGAGAGTCTTGTCGCACAGGTCCCAAGAGTTGATGGGCTCTTTGTGCTGCAGACCAGACCCCTTCAGAGTACAAATGAGGGATATGCGGCGGTTGAAGAGCCCAAGTCTCCAAAGCCTGATGTTGCACCACAAGCCTTCACCATGGCGGCCAACTCCACCAACACAGATGCTGAGCAGTGGCACAGGCGATTTGGCCATGTGGCCGACAGCACACTACAAGCTATGCAGTAACACGAAATGGTTCATGGGATGGAGGGATGCAAGGCCAAGGATAAGGGAAAGTGCAAAAAGCTGTGTGAGCCACGCTTCCAAGGCAATGCAAATAGAAAGCCCTTTGAGCGTAATGGGCATTGTGCGGCTGAAATATTCGACCTCAATTACTCTGATGGGTGCGGACTATTCCGCACCCCTTTGAACGGCAGTAGCAAGTATTTCTTCACCTTCTTTGATGACCACAGTCGCAAGATGTGGATATACTTTCTGACCTGATATGCTCCTTGTCCATTGCTGATATTTAGACAGGTACAAAACCGACTAGGCATGCATTGCTCTCTTGCAGTAAGTCCCCTAAGTCTTGTCCAGATAGACAAGGCATGCACTGCTCCTTTGGAGCAAGTCCCCTTGGTCTAATCAAGATAGTATAGCCAGAAAATACTACTTAGGACAACTCTTTGTGGCTTGGACGTTCCAGAGTTAGTTTCTGGAGCGAGAGGTCATTGGGTCAAATCCCAGCCCGGTGACTAGTTTTCTTCGTGACCCTAAGGGGGACAGGAAGATTCTAAGAGACATCTTACAAAATTCCAAGGTCATTCCTAGTGGTTGGTGCCACTTGGCGGTCACAACGGATCGCCATGTAGATAGGGGAGATGACGCAATGCAGATTACCCCCAAAGTAGCTCATCCAAGGAGCAACTGTACGCCTAGGCTAGAGGCTGGCTCTAGGACTGTAAAAACGTGTCACTTGACTGTCATTGAGTACAGTTCTTACCTTTGAGACTGTCACAAAATTGTCCACCAGAGGCAGATAGTAAAGAAGCATTGGTTGGTCCAAGCTCCAGGAGTTCACTTCTCACGCGAGAGTGACCAGGTGCTAAGGACATACTGCAAGGAAGTCATTCCTATGAACTGCTCAGTGTGGAACCTTGGCTCTGACGGTGATATCATCTCTTGGTTGCAATACCAAGAGCAGTCGGCGGGAACCATTGTGTCGGAACTTGTTTTCTGGACCGTTGCTTCAGGCATGTTGACAAAGGGTTATGGGCCCACATTGACTAGTTGTAAGGCATGCTCTGTGCACTCTCTTGCCCTCTCTCTCTTGCAGCGCGCATCAGCTCCATCAGCTCCATCGGCTCCACCTGCTCCATCAGCTCCAATGACAGGAGCTGGCACTTAGCAAACAAGGGCCAAGGATAAGCTCTGCCCTTGAAGGTATGACCCTTGGACCCTTACTAGGATAAGCTGTATCCTTGGAGGCACGACCTTGGGTTCGCTAGTGTGTGTTCTTCTTTGTTTGCAGGTGATCAACGGCTAAGGGGTAAGCGACAGATCTGCACCTTACAATCTGGTAGCAGACAATAGCCTACATTAGCCTACATTGGCGTCAGCGAAATAGAGAAGCAGAGAAGCAGAGAAGCAGAGAAGCATAATGATGACACCCGTGACACTCACTCTTGAGCAGGTCAATTGTGGGATGTCAAAGTTCACAGGGTTTGGGTTTCCCTTGTGGAGATGGCAATTTGAGATTGTCATGAGGGTGCGTGACTACTTGAAGATGTTCCTTCGACAAGAGGTTGAACCTCCAAAAACAGATCCTGGATATGAAGCGTGGAGTGTCAGAAATGACAGGGTGCTTGCAATTCTTGTGACATCAGTACATGAGTCACAACATCTCCACCTCCAAGGTATCACACATGCATCAAAGGCTTATGAGAAGCTTGCACGTGTACACCAATGACCGACTCTTGCAAATTGCCTCTTCATCCTTCAAAAGCTGATTTCGATGAGGGTGAGCAAGGGAGAGTCGATTCCAGACTTCCTGTTGCAGTTTAAAGGACTGCTGCAACAAGTGAGCCAAATGAACCGGGAAATCGACACCAACATGCAGGCCATGATCCTCCTTATTGCGCTACCTGAAAGCTGGGGTCCTCTGATCACCGTCTTTGGCTGTTGGAAGGAGGAGGATTTGACGTTTGACGCATTGTCCGAGTACGTGCGCAACGAGGCCATGCGTTGCAGCGGTAGTGAGGCTAATATTTCAGCCTATGCTGCACACTACGGTGGCTGTGGCAACAATTCCTCTTCTAGTCAGAGCAGCAACGGAAGCGGTGGTGGTGGAGGAAAAGGCAATGGTGGCGGTGGAAAGAATTCAAAGCGTCCTGGGAAGTGCCATAACTGTGGCAAGCCTGGGCATTGGGCACGAGAGTGCAAGGCTCCCAAGAGGGAAGACGGAGATCATGGTGGTAGATATGAAGGCAAAGGAAAGGGTAAGAAGGAATTGATGAACATGATGGTTGAGAGCGTGTCGGCAACCAAAGGAGCGGCACTGCTCAAGCGTGGAGCCTACGGGCTCAACTCTGGCACTAACCACCACTCTTCAAGGGAGAAAGATGGGTTCATCTCCATTGGGGACAATGAACGTCGCTTCAAGTGTGCCAATAGCAGCCTTGTCCATGCGCAAGTCGAGGGAGATAAGTTGATCAGCATCAACGTGAACCGCGCTGAAAAAGACTTGAAGCTGGAGAACGTCGTCTACATGTCGTCTTTTGCGGCAAACCTTTTGTCAGTGTCCAAAATAATAGACCACGATATGACGGTCGTCTTCACGGAGGACGAGGCCGTGAATATCAAGAACAAGGACATCAAGATCTCCTATCCCAAGGAGAGTCTTGTTTCACAAGTCCCAAGAGTCGATGGACTCTACGTGCTGCAAACCAAACTCCTTGAAACTACAAATGAGGGATATGCAGCGGTTGAAGAGCCCAAGTCTCCAAAGCCTGATGTTGTACCACAAGTGGTAACCATTGCGGCCAACTCCACCGACAAAGATGATGAGCTGTGGCACGTGCGGTTTGGCCATGTGACCGACAGCTCACTGTAAGCTATGTAGCAGCACGAAGTGGTTCATGGGATGGAGGGATGAAAGGCCAAGAATGAGGGAAAGTGCAAAAAAGCTGTGTGAGACATGCCTCCAAGGCAAGGCAAAGAGAAAGCCGTTTGAGGGTAATGGGCAACTTGCGGCTGCAATCTTTAACTTGGTTCACTCTGATGTGTGAGGACTATTTCGCACCCCTTGGAACGATGGCAGCTAGTATTTCTTGACCTTCATCGATGACCACAGTCACAAGATGTGGATCTATTTCCTCAAGACGAAGGGAGAGGTCAAGGAGAAGCTGCAAGAGTTTGTCGTGATGGTAGAGCGGGAGACAAGCAAGAAGGTCAAGGCACTACGCACGGACATTGGTGGTGAGTATGAGGCGTGCAAAGGCTGGTTGAGCCAACACGACATCAACCACCAGACCACCATGCCTTATACCCCCCAGAGTGTCAACGTGCCTGAGGCGACGGTCTAGAAAACGGGTTCCCACACAATGGTTCCCGCCGACCGCGATGGGAACCATCTCTTGGTTGCAATAAGAACCTGTCAGTTGCCTATCATTGAGTACAGCTCTTACCTTTGAGACTCCTCACAGAGTTGTCCACTAGAGACAGAAACTAAAGAAGCATTGGTTGGTCAAAGCCCCAAGAGTTCCAAAAAACTACCAGATGTGTGCTCAGATTGTCAATCCAACTTCTCCATTGGAAAAATCAGGTGGCAAAATGTTTACGGTGCAAATTTGAGGCCCATCTAACGGTCGGATTGGGAGATATGAATTTTCGAACTTTGTGGGGTCATAGACCGTCGATATCTGGGTGACCATGGGCGATGGCTCCATGCCTTAGCCTGAGAAAAGAAAAAGGCAAGAGGTCCAGGGTCAAGAGCTGATGGGAGAAATATCCAAAAAGGTCCTAGATTCTTGGGTTGCCTTGTCAGAGTGTGCTGACTAGGAAAAAGGTACCTCTCCTTTCTTTTTAGGTGAGCTGAGATCCTTGTGTGCTAGCCATGAACACATGGCGATTCTCCATGGGATTGTGGGTTATGTAACCACTAGGAGTATACAATGAGAGCATTTCCTAGCTCTCTAGGTTGTGTGTGTGGTCAGCCTGATTGGTAGGCTGATTTATTCCCTTGTGTGAGATTATGGACTCTACTGCGTGAGCCTTAGCCTCCATGGCCAAGTGGTATGGCTTATGAGAGGACTGACTTGCCCAAGCTCTAGCTCTATATGAACCCCATCATTTTGAGTGATTCAACAACCATTCTTCAGCACAAGTAATGCCCTTCAAGTCCCACATACTTGCTGCTACAAGGCTCCCTCTCTCCTCCAGTTCGAACACTTGGTATGAAAACCAAGTTCTACCATTTTCAGCCAGCACAGGCCGTCACTTTGAGAGTGACAGGTTGGGGTCAAACCTTAACTAAATGTGATAATCAACCACAAGATCTTCAAGTTCAGGAGAGAAGCTTTCCAACAAGCACAAGATCACAAAGATCGAACAATTGGAGTGAGAATTATAATCAAAACGAAGTCGGCCAGGGCTACACTCTTCTCTCTTAGTAAGACACTCGCCTTGTGATGACCATAACTCTCTTGTTTCTTTGTCAAATTTAAAAAGTAGCACATAGGAATTGAATTATGTTTCCTAAGCTTTCCATTGGTGATTGCATTCCATTGGTATGTTTGGGAGAAACGCCGTTTACAAGCTGGCTGGTGTGAGCTGGAGTAGGAGCAGAAGCATACCCTGTTTTCAAAAGGGAATATCTCTGAAAATACCCTATTGATGACCCTGTTTTATGGGTTGATCTGAAAGGTTTTGAGCTGAATTTCCTAGTGATGGGCTCAGTTTTTGAAGATCCCTAGTCTGCTGACCTCTACAGTCCTTTTTCTGTCAGACAGATTTCTGGCAGAAGCAGCAGAAGCAGGGGTAGTGCCGCCACTCAAGGGCAGCGCTGAGCATAACCATATGTCAAAATGGCAGCAGCAGGCATGGTAATGGCAGCCCAGCCCTTGGACAGACTGGAAGGACACGCCTACTTCACGTTTTGGAAGATCCGTACCTGCCTCCTTTTGGAGGAGAGGGGCTTGTGGGAGGTGGTGAGCGGCGACGAGCGCGCTACGCCTCCATAGGCAAAAGGCATCACCGCAGCGGAGGTCGTGGCAGGGAAGACGCCGCAGAAAGGTGCGGCAGATGCAAGTTCATCTACAACCGCAGTGGCGGCATGTAAGGAGTGGAAGAAGTAGGACAGGCAGGGCTACAAGCTGCTTGTGAACACCATCTGCAACCCGCATCTTCAGTACGTGAGTGACAATGCTACTCTAAAAGAGAGATGGGACACGTTGTGCAAGAAGTATGAGAGCAAGGATCCTACATTCCAGTGACCCGTAAGATGTAGCAGTTCTGCATGAAGGCATGAAGACTCAGCCCACTCAAACTGCGGCAAAGTAGGGGATTGTTGGGAAAGGAGCCTTCCGGCTCAATTTCAGGTCCACAGGAGCAAATTTCAGGAAACTACCAGATGCTTGCTCATATTGTCAATCGGATTTCTCCATTGGAAAGACCAGGTCGCAAAATATCTACGATTCAAGTTTGAGGCCGATCCAACGGTCGGATTGGGAGATATGAATTTTCAAAGTTCCTGGGGTCATTGACCGCTGATATCTGGGTGACCATGGGCGATGGTTCCATGCCTTAGCCTGAGAAGAGGAAAAGGCAAGAGGTCCAGGGTCAAAAGCTGATGGGAGAAATACCCAAAAAGGTCCTAGATTCTTGGGTTACCTTGTCAGAGAATGT
This sequence comes from Penium margaritaceum, assembly GCA_023375785.1. Classification (NCBI taxonomy): domain Eukaryota; kingdom Viridiplantae; phylum Streptophyta; class Zygnematophyceae; order Desmidiales; family Peniaceae; genus Penium; species Penium margaritaceum. The sequence goes on from SZWC01002253.1 coordinate 196,219, forward strand.
TGACTAGGAAAAAGGTACCTCTCCTTACTTTTTAGGTGAGGTGAGATCCTTGTGTACTAGCCATGGATAAATGGCGATTCTCCATGGGATTGTGGGTTATGTGACTACTAGGAGTGTGCCATGAGAGCATTTCCTAGCTCTCAAGGTCGTGGTTGAGTAGTCAGCCTAATTGCTAGGCTGATTTCCTCCCTTGTGTGAGGTTATGGACTGTAGTGTATGAGCTTTAGCCTCCATGGCTAAGTGGTGTGGCTTGTGAGAGGGCTGACTTACCAAAGCTCTAGCTTTATGTGTACTCCATCATTTTGAGTGATTCAACAACCATTCTTCAGCTCAAGTGATGCCCTTTAAGTCCCTTATGCTTGTTGATCCAAGGTTCCCTCTCTCCTCCAATTCCAACACATCAGCCTACATTGGCCTCAACGAAGCAGAGAAGTAGAGAAGTAGAGAAGCAGTATGACGACATCCACGACACTCACTCTTGAGTAGGTCAATGGTGGGATGTCAAAGTTCACAGAGTTTGGTTTTCCCTTGGGAAGATTTTCCTTGGAGAAGAGGTTGAACCTCCAAAAACAAATCGTAGATATGAAGCATGGAGTGTCAAAAATGACATGGCACTTGCGATTCATGTGACATCAGTGCATGAGCTAGAGCATGTCCACCTCCAAGGTATCATACATGCATCAAAGGCTTATGAGAAGCTTGCACATGTACACAAAAAAAAACGACTCTTGCAAAGCGACTCTTCCTCATTCAAAAGCTGATTTTGATGAGGGTGAGCAAGGGAGAGTCGATTCCGGACTTCCTGTTGCAGTTTCAAGGACTGCTGTAGTAAGTGACCCAAATGAACTGGGAAATCGGCACCAACATGTAGGCCATGATCCTCCTCATGGCGCTACATGAAAGTTGGGGTTCTCTGATCACCGTCTTTGGTGGTTGGAAGGAGGAGGATTTGACGTATGAGGTTTTGTCCGAGTACGTGCGCAACGAGGCCATGCGTCACAGCAGTAGTGAGGCTAACATTTCAGCCTATGCTGCACACTACGGTGGTCGTGGCAACAATTCCTCTTCTGGTCAGAGCAGCAGCGGAAGCGGTAGCGGTGGAGGAAAAGGCAATGGTGGCGGTGGAAAGAGATCAAAGCGTCCTTGGACGTGCCATAACTGTGGCAAGCCTGACTATTTGGCATGGGAGTGCAGGGCTCCCAAGAAGGAAGACAGACATAATGGTGGTAGATATGAGGGCAAAGGAAAAGGTAAGAAGGAGTTCATAAACATGATGACTGAGAGCCTGGCTGCAACCAAGGGAGCGGCACTGCTCAAGCGTGGAGCCTACGTGCTCGACTCTGGCATGAACTACCACTCTTCAAGGGAAAAGGATGGGTTCATCTCCATTGCTAACACCGAACGTCGCTTCAGGTGTGCTAACGGTAGCCTTGTCCATCCACAAGGCGAGGGAGATAAGTTGATCAGCATCAACGTGAAGGATGCTGAAAAAGACTTGAAGCTCGAGACTGTCGTCTACATGCCGTCTTTTGCAGCAAACCTCTTCTCAATGTCCAAAATCACGGACCACGACATAACGGTTGTCTTCACAGAGGAGGTCGTGATTGTCAAGAACAAGGACATCAAGATCTCCTCTTCTAAGGAGAGTCTTGTTACACAGGTCCCAAGAGTTGATGGGCGCTACGTGCTTTAAGCCAAACCCCTTGAAAGTATAAATGAGTGATATGCGGCGGTTGAAGAGACCAAGTCTCCAAAGCCTGATGTTGCACCACAAGCCGTCACCATGGCGGCCAACTCCACCGACACAGATGCTGAGCTGTGACACAAGCGGTTTGGCCATGGGACCGACAGCATACTACAAGCTATGTAGTAGCAAGAAGTGGTTCATGGGATGGAGGGATGCAAGGCCAAGGATGAAGGAAAGTGCAAAAAGCTGTGTTAGCCATGCCTCCAAGGCAAGGCAAAGAGAAAGCCCTTTGAGCGTAATGGGTAACGTGCGGCAGCAATCTTGGACCTGATTCACTCTAATGTGTGTAGACCATTCTGCACGCCTTCGAACGGCGACAGCAAGTATTTCTTGACCTTCATCAATGACCACAGTCGCAAGATGTTAGTCTACTTCCTCAAGACAAAGAGAGAGGTCAAGGAGAAGCTGCAAGAGTTTGTCGCGATGGTAGAGCGGCAAACAAGCAAGAAGTTCAAGGCACTACGCACGGACAACAGTGGTGAGTACGAGGCGTCCAAAGGCTGGTTGAGCCAACACGGCATCAACCACCACACCACCACGCCTTACACCCCCGAGAGCAATGGCGTTGCCGAGCGGATGAACCAGACTATCCTCGGCATGACACGAAGCATGCTCTTCGACGTCAAACTCCCACCTTGCTTCTGGACCGAAGCTGCAAGAACTGCTTGCTACCTTGTGAATCTCAGTCCGGCAGTTGCGCTTGGAAGGCGTGGTAAGAAGCAGCAAGAAAAGCAGCTCAGGACGCCACAGGAGGCTTGGTGAGGGAAGAAGCCAAATGCATCACACTTGAGGGTCTTTTGCTGTTCTGCCTGGGTTACGGTCCAGGCAGGAGAAGGAAGTGGCAAGCTGGATGCATGTCCTCGTAAGTGTGTAATGGTCGGATATGACACCGCACACAAGGCGTACAGGCTGTGGGACCAAGCGGCTGGAAAGCTCATCAGGAGCCAAGATGTTGAGTTTGATGAAAGGAGATTCGGCAAGGGAGAGTCGCTGGACCCTCTCCATGCTCCCAAATCAGGAGAGTGGGTTGTCATGCTTGAGTCAGGTGATCAGGCACCAGAAAATTGGCAGATGGTCCCAGTGAAGGCTGGTACTGCAGGGAGAGTAGTTGTGTAGGCTGACACAGTGACACACTCTGAGAAACAGTTTCAGTCTTCCTCGGAGTCAAACTCTGAGGTCGGTAGCTCTTCCTCAAACAGCGAATCACTGGCAGCTCAGGAGCAACAGAAGCAACTAAGCCTTGAAGCACCACTAACAAAAGTCTGGCAGTACGCGCCAAAAGAAACCTCCGCCCAAGTACGACGCTGAGAGTGTGGAATGGACCAGACTCACCTGGTCATGCTTGGCTGAGGGAATGCGTGTGACCGTAACAGAGGCTATGAACATGCTAGATGCGGCCAAGTGGAAGGAGGCAGTGAATAGTAAACTCCCATCCATTGTACAGAACAGAACATGGGTTCTGGTGGACAGTGTTGGATCAGGAGGAGAGAGGGAGCCTTGGAGCAGTGAGCATGTGTGATTGGAAGGGCATCACTTGTGCTGAAGAATGGTTGTTCAATCACTCAAAATGATGGAGTACATGTAGAGCTAGAGCTTGGGCAAGTCCGCCCTCTCACAAGCCACACCACTTAGCCATGGAGGCTCGGGCTCACACACTAGAGTCCATAATCTCACACAAGGGAGGAAATCAGCCTAGCAATCAGGCTGACCACTCACACACGACCTAGAGTGCTAGAAAATGCTCTCATGGCACACTCCTAGTGGTCACATAACCCACAATCCCATGGAGAATCGCCATGTGTCCATGGCTAGCACACAAGGATCTCACCTCACCTAATAAGTAAGGAGAGGTACCTTTATCCTAGTCATCACACTCTGACAAGGCAATCCTAAGACCAAGGACCTTTTTGGATATTTCTCCCATCAGGTCTTGACCCTGGACCTCTTGCCTTTTTCTCTTCTCAGGCTAAGGCATGGAGCCATCACCCATGCTCACCCAGACATCGACAGTCCATGATCCCCGAAACTTTGAAAATTCATATCTCCCTATCCGACCGTTGGATCGGCCTCAAACTTAGACCGTAGATATTTGCCACCTGATCTTTCCATTAGTGAGGTTGGATTGACGATCGGAGCATGTATCTAGTACTTTCCTGGAACTTGCTTCCGTGGACCTGAAACTGAGGCGGATGACTCCTTTACCAACAGTCACCCACTTTGCCGTAGTCAGAGTGGGCTGAGTCCACATGCCTTCATGCAGAACAGCTGCTTCTCACGGGTCACTGGCTTGGTGTAGAAATCAGCGACGTGCTTGCTGGTGGGAGTAAACTCCAACTTGATAGCACCCTCCTACACCATATGCCGGATGAAGTGATATGTGATATCAATGTACTTGGTACGTGCATGGTGCTCAAGATTCTTGGCGAGTGCGATTGTGCTCTGGTTGTCGACGCGCATAGGAACTGGAACTACTGCACTCCCACTCATCTTTGCCATGAGACGTTGAAGCTAAACTGCTTCCTCGGCTCCAAAGCTAGGAGAGACATACTCAGCTTCTGTGCTCGAGGTGGCCACAACCACCTGCCGCTTGCTGCACCAGCTGATGGCACCTCCATTCATGAGAAACACATGTCAAGAGATGGATTTGCAGGTCTTAGGATTTGAAGCCCAATCTGCATCTGTATAGCCGATGATGCTGTTGTTGTTGCCGTTGTAGGTGATGCCGACGTTGATGGTTCCAGCAAAATAGCGGAAGATCCGCTTCATTGCCTTCTGGTGCTCCGGTCCGGGATTAGCCATATGCTCGCTCACAACGCTCACAGCCTGTGCGAGGTCCGGCCTGGTTGCCACCATCAGGTACATGAGATTGCCGACGGCGCTTTGGTACTTTTGCCGCTCAGCTACTTCTGCTTCTCCACCGAAGCTCACGAGGTACTGCCGCATCTCCAGCGGCATGCCGATGGGTTTTGCCTCTGCCATGCCAAACCGCTGTAAAACATCCTTGAGGTAGTGGCTGTGTTGCAGCGAGAGAGAGCGTGACTTGCGGTCACGCGTGATCTGGATGCCGAGGAAGTATGACGCCTCCTCGAGACCACACATCTGGAAGCGCTCTTGCATGGCCTCCTTAAACTCCTACAATGCAGACATGTTGTTGGAAAGGAGGAGCATGTCATCCACATAGACACTGATGATGAGGATCTCATGCTCATGCTGCCAACGATACACGCTTTAGTCAAACTCGTTGCGCTCAAACCCCATGCACTGCAACACCGCATCCTACTTCTAGTTCCAAGCACGCGACGCTTGCTTGAGGCCGTACAGCAATTTTTGTAGCTTGCAGACCAGGTACTCCTGGCCATCCATGACGAACCCTTTTGGCTGCTCTATGTAGATCTCCTCCTCCAAGGTTGTTGGGAAAGGAGGCATCTGGCTCAGTTTCAAGTCCACAGGAGCAAGTTCCAGGAAAGTACCATATGCCTGCTCCGATCGCCAATCCGACTTCACCATTGGAAAGATCAGTTGGCAAAATGTCTACGGTCCAAGTTTGAGGCCGATCCAACTGTCGGATTGGGAGATATGAATTTTCGAAGTTTCGGGGGTCATGGACCGTCGATGTCTGGGTGGGCATGGGCAAGACCTGATGGGAGAAATATCCAAAAAGGTCCTTGGTCTTAGGATTGCCTTGTCAGAGTGTGCTGACTAGGATAAAGGTACCTCTCCTTACTTTCTAGGTGAGGTGAGATCCTTGTGTGCTAGCCATGGACACATGGCGATTCTCCATGGGTTTGTGGGTTATATGACCACTAGGAGTGTGCCATGAGAGCATTCTCTAGGTCGTGTGTGAGTGGTCAGCCTGATTGCTAGGCTGATTTCCTCCCTTGTGTGAGATTATGGACTCTAGTGTGTGAGCCTTAGCCTCCATGGCTAAGTGGTGTGGCTTTTGAGAGGGCTGATTTGCCCAAGCTCTAGCTCTATATGTACACCATCATTTTGAGTGATTGAACAACCATTCTTCAGCACAAGTGATGCCCTTCCAATCACACATGCTCGCTGCTCCAAGGCTCCCTCTCTCCTCAAGTTCCAACATTTGGTATCAGAGCCAAGTTCTGCCTCTTTCAGCCAGCACAGGCCGTCACTTTGATAGTGACGGGTTGGGGTGAAACCTTCACCCGATTTGAATATCGACCACCGGATCTTCAATTTCAAAAGACAAGCTTTCCAACGAATCCAATATCGCGAAGATCCAACGGTCGGATTGAGAGTTATGCTCAAAACGAGGTCGGCCAAGGCTACACTCTTCTCTATGAGTAAGACTGTCGCCTTGTGATGACCATAACTCTCTCGTTTCTTTGTCAAATTAAAAAAGTGGCACATGCGAATTGTAGTATTTTTTCTAAGCTTTCCATTGTAGCAAAAATATTTGCAATCCATCGATTTTTTTGGGAGAAACGCCGTTTACAAGCTGGCTGGTCTGAGTTGGAGTAGGAGCAGAAGCATACCCTGTTTTCAAGAGGGCATATCTTTCAAAATCCCCTGTTGATGACCCTGTTTTATGGGTCGATCTGAAAGTTTTTGAGCTGAATTTTCTAGTGGTGGGCTCAGTTGTTCAAAATTCCCAGTCTTCTGGTATCTATAATCCATCTTCTGTCAGACAGATTTGTTGGGAAAGGAGCCATCCGGCTCAGTTTCGGGTCCACAGGAGCAAGTTCCTGGAAAGTACCAGATGCCTGCTCCGATCGCCAATCCGACTTCACCATTGGAAAGATCATGTGGCAAAATGTCTACGGTCCAAGTTTCAGCCCGATCCAACGGTCGGATTGGGAGATATCAATTTTCGAAGTTTCGGGGGTCATGGACCGTCGATGTGTGGGTGGGCATGGGTGATGGCTCCATGCCTTAGCCTGAGA